>CAJPEX010003301.1:0-30043 GCA_905338405.1 Notodromas monacha | reverse complement strand
TTGCACATCAACAGCTCACACCCTGCAACAACAGGGATAGCAAGAACTTGCACAGTGCAAATACTCATGCACTTTTTTTTTTTTTTTTACTTTTTTGCATATAATTTTCCTATTCATTCCTTGCAGATGGTTCCTTATCTGGAGGGAGTTTGTCTGTATGCTAATCCCTCAGAAGGACAGGAGATATAAAATACGTGCATCACTTCTTCAGTTATCCTGAGGGGTATTCATCATGTGATCAACCAGAATATTTGTTTAAGTGGTATATAATACCCTCCAAATGGAATTCAGAGGAGGTGTGAGCCCTTGGAATTCTAATATTAAAATGGATTAGGATTTTGAAAGTGAATATCTTGACACAACTTTCATGTAGGTTAAAACAGTGAATTGAAGCACAAGGGCTCTCTGATTGTCGTTATGTCTAAAGAAATAAGCATACATTCAAACTCCCTCCACATGAGGAACAATCAGCAAATAATGAATGGAAAAAGTATCTGCAAAAAAAGTAAAAAGAATAATAATAAATGTGTGAGTTTATCCCAATTGTTGCAGGGTGCGAGTTGTGCATGTGCAACTTGTTGCTATTCCAGTTGTCACTATCCGAGTTGTCCGGGAATCAATTGACAGTCATTCTTTATGCGGTACAAGGATTCTTGGGCACCTCCCGCATTTGTCTGCATGAGGAATCAGACAAGCCCGTATACCTTCACTCAATATGACCATACAGGGGCAAACGCT
The DNA here is from genome assembly GCA_905338405.1 of Notodromas monacha. NCBI lineage: Eukaryota > Metazoa > Arthropoda > Ostracoda > Podocopida > Cyprididae > Notodromas > Notodromas monacha. The sequence continues at coordinate 29,305 of CAJPEX010003301.1, read as the reverse complement.
TTGGAGAATCAGTTGAATTCCTTTCAGAAACCAACGTAATTAGTCATTCACGAATGAATGAGAAAAGGTAGTTGTATAGAACGCATTCAAACTTGAAAAAAACAAAAGGGGATTTGAGTCTCTCTCTCTCTCTCTCATCGGCGATGGTGCAGCAATAATAAGTTGGTTGTTGGGTGAAACTGTATCAGGTTGAGTGTGTGTGTGTGTGTGTGTGTGTGTGTTGTGTGCTGGAAGGAAAACGCGACCATCATAGAGAGTGAATAAACAGAGCATTTTATTCCGCACTATTCAGCTGTTCAGCCTTGGAGAATCCCTCGGCAGAGCATCATGAAAGCCGTGATGGAGTAGACAGAGTTCCGCGCAATTCATTGACTCCATTCCAGCTATCCTTTGTGCTGCAGCCTCACGGTTTTTGGCATTGTCCCGAAGAAAACGTGGGCTCCATGGGATTTCTAGAAAACCCATTGTATACCCGGGCATAAGAGCTCACCCTCATATGTGCTTGTTCTCTATACAGTACAAAGAAATCCACTGCTTCTCAGTTCTCCCTCCCTCTTCACTTCTCCTCAGTGCCAACCCATATACTGTGCAGTACACACTCTCCAACATCCTCCTGCTTCACTGTGAACCTCCGCTTCTTCATTCTTTGCCCCCGCCTCCCAGAGCTAGTATTCCTGCTTCTCATTGTGCTTGTTACTCAAATTGATCATACAGGATTCGTTCTCTCTTCTTTTCTCGCTTTTTCGTAAACTATTTGCATATTCTCTCTCTCTGTCTCTCTCACTGGGCTGCGCGTGCTCTCCATCAGGAAACACTCTCCTTCTTCCTCTGCAGCTGAAACAGAATCCTGAAAGGCAAACATTGAACTACCACAGCACATTGTACATTACAGTGCTGCTAAAAGGCTTTCCGCAATTGTAGAATTCATGTTGCCCAAGTTATGATACTGTGTATCCGCAGGAATCTATAAGCATGTGAGAACTTCTCCACACCATTCACCTAACCCTTCCGTGATCAATAGTGAGAATATTTTTTTTATAAAACGTATACCCATGAGCACTAAAAAGAGAACAAACCAAATGCTTGAGCCAAGGCCCAAGTCCATCAGCACAAGTCTGAAAGGTTTATATATATGTATTCCAGCAGAAATTTGTTTTGCTGAGAAGTAAAAAATCCTCACTGGGTGGGTTTTTTCTGGGTTCCTAGCATAGGATTCGCATACCGGACTTGTCCACACAATAGAGTGAGGCAAGCACAGCAGCACTTTTTTCAGGTGTCTTCACGATTATCCCAAACATGGGCATAAAAAACTACATAGTATGATGCAAGCATCTAAAAAAAAGCAAAATAAATTTACACAATAGTTTTTAAATGAAAAACAAAATTTTGAGACATTTGTTTAAAAAAGCCTTTCTCAAGTACATGTAGTATTTAGTCAAACTCGAAAATTCTTTCAGCAATTTAAAAAATATCTACTGAAATTTCCTTTGAAATCCAAACGAATTCGAAAAATCTTGTTGTAAAAGCTCTTGGAAACATTTCAAAATTGAAAGAAAGTCTGCTGTACGGTATAATTATCTGTTATCTCTGAGAAGCCATCATTCACAGAATGTACAAGGACTAACTGCCATTCTTGGCAAGAATGAAGTCAGCAAGCTTTCCAATTTAAGAATAGTCCAGGCTTTAGGCTTTGATCTTGGATACCGTGGAAATAAGTCCACACAGTTCATGAAGAAGGGTGAAGTGCACTTTGATGTTCCTAGGATAGGAAAAAATAATTTCTTATCCCAAAATATGCAAATAAAAAAAGAATCTTTGCCAGAAGATGAATGGCCAAACAAAATACAGCAATCTTGCAAGAGCTAAACCTACAGTTTTGGAAACTCAGGAATGAGTGAATTAAATTTTAAAAATCAGGCTGTGGGAAGAAACAAGCAGTGGAAATCCGAAAAACCCAAAGAGATTTCTTAATCAAGAAAATGATCTTTCACTCAGGAAGGCAGAAATCTTACAAGGAGAAACCTCTCTCTAAAAAAATTATAATTTTATTCTGAACCCAAGACTAAATTCATTGTTGAAAAATCTCAGCTAGAAGCCTTAAAAAGCGAGATCCATGCTAAAATGTAATGAGAAAATGTCAAAATCTTCATATTATGTGTCCCATGATCTGCCGGATGCAAAACTAATGACCACAGCCTGAATGTGTGTAGCAATTCCTGCAACAGTTAATAGAGAAAGAATTCCACAAGAATTGCACAGGCAATTTTGCTGTTTAAGGAGCATTAGGCAGATTTCTGCTGAATCTTCTGGCCTGAAAAGTACCCGAGGAAACATCTGTGATACAGCATTTACCACAATTTTTCACAGGCAAAATTGCATCAAAGCACAAGCCACAGTGGGCAGGATTTGGAGACCCTTCCTCAGACTTGACTTCAGGGACACACTCATGTCAGCTGTATCCAATATACCCTCCAAGGCCTTTACTGTACTTAGCAAATGGAGAATTTATCATTCAGGGTTTGAACCCAGTGATGTTTTTCATCCAGGAACCATTTTTCAGTTAATTCTGAAGTGTAATCTTTTCAGACATCATCATTAAAGGTTGCTAACTATTTTTAGCAGTGCAGTGCTTCTTTTCAGGTGGATGACCATGGTTATGGGACAAATTGCACAGCAACAACTCACACAGTGCAAGAACTCCCACCGTATTTTGTTTACTAATTTTTCTTTTTTAAATCTAGGTTCTGGCAAAAATGAATACTTTCTTGCATCTTGATTCTCCTTTGTCCTAAATTAATTGTATAAATTCACAAAATGGGGTTTGAGAACATAACATTATTTTTAATACTTGTGTTTACAATCTAGTCAAGGATAATTGTGATGCTTGCATTAATCTACGTTTTTCCTAGGATTTGAGCCCCATTCATTTTTATGGCTCACAATTTTCACAGGGATTTTTGTGAAAGAATGGTTGTGTGTTATTGAGCACCTGAAAAAAATCCAAAAGATTTGATTTCAACATCCTGCAAATTTATACTTTGTGCTTTCTTATTTTATATTTTTTGCCTGGGGGTTGTTTGAATGGTTAATTTCTTTTCTCAGCAGGGCAGTCAGGAAGCATTTCCTCTCTAATCTGATGAAAGTTGGGCCCAAGGTATTCACTTTTCAATTCATCTGATCTTCAAAATCCAAGGACCCCCACCTTCTCTGAATGCCATACAACTGATACAAAAGACCACCCCAATTTCATTTCACAATCATATATAAATAACCCCTCTAAAACCATGGGAATTCCATTGTCCAACCAATGATATTCACATCAATAATTGAAAGAGTTTGACTCTTGGATCTTTGCGCAGTTTTGGATTACTTTTACAGTGGAACTTTTCAAACTTTTGTTGGGGGTTGATTCCGCTTTTGTGTGGACCCCTGAACACTGGCTGTTGACAAGTCGGCCTCCCAGTTGACAACAGGAGGAAGTTCGTCCATTCTTCATCTGCCTATACGCCGAGTGACGTGTCCTAGGGGTCTACATCCACAATGTCTACTCAACGTCCTTAATTGGGTCTTCGGATAGACGGTGTTGTTGATGATTAAACTCTGCTAAGAAATTGTGAGTGATCAAAACAAGAAGCTTCCCAAAAACTAACTTCTTATGTATTACAGATCACAACCACACAATCAGACACTCAACTGGATCCCGCACGGGAGTTTTCAAAATAACCGATTCATGGCTCTGTCTAAAAGATATGAAACACACAAAATATTTCAGACACAGCCAAACAGAACAACACTTTCAATGCATTTAAATATGACATCACACTTGAGTCGAGCTACCCAGGCGAGGTAGTAAATATACCCAAAAAATATTTAAGACCAAATTTTGGAGATCCTTACTCCACCAAACTCAAATGAAGAATGACACAAACTTTCCAAAAACGGTTCTCAGCTCCTAGCTTTGTCCTTCATGCAACAATCGACGGAAACTGATTCAAAGGAAAAAAAGGACACTCTCAAGGACTGGGAACCGCCGCCGCATTCCATTCCCAGGCTACCAGAAATAAATCCCGATTTGCTACGCGGATTCGGGATGCGCGCTTATAATCCCATGGCTCAGAATTGCGCGCCATTTGAGATTTGCATGGACAAAAATAGAGGGCGACGCAAGTAGTAAACCCATCCGATGTATCCTCTATTTACATTGATTTCACAATAAAAGCCACGGATATCAGATCAAACAAAATAAAATATAGTACATCAACTAACCTTTGTTAATATTCGACAAATAACTGATGTACAAACAAGTAACAGCAAAATAAATTCATACAGTGGCAGCAACTTAAAATAAACATAAAATCAAGCTTGCCTAGTATTTCGCGCATCCTTTTAACAATTTCCAATAAGTATTTTCATATACAAACATTGTGAAATTGGGCAATCCATTCTTTGGGTCAGGAGAGATATCACTGGTAACCCCTTTGTAATTCAACTATCTAGGGCCAGAACTAGTGACAATTATCAAGTACCTTCCATATTCAGGGCACTCTACCAGGCATTTTGTAATACCCGCCTCTTTGCAGAGGAGTCTGACCTATTGTCTGGCCTCGCTAGATTGTCAGAAGCAGGGGCTGCATTGTAAACAACACAGGACTTTCTTCCAACATTAATTTACTGGGGCACAAAGAGAGGGATCCTCCCAACCCTAGCCACAATTTCTTACACTCCCCCCAAAGGCGGGAGTGACCCAGAAGTCACTTTCGGCTTCCAAGGATCTCGGTCAAGAATTGAGGCTTCGGTTACAGAGATTCGGTTGGTTCCTCTTAAAATCTTCCCCAGAGGGGTTTCAACTATCACCTTCCGAACCACCCCATCTTTAGAAGGGTGTACCTCAACAATTTTCCCCGAGACCCAGGAGCTCACAAAAGCATTACTGGCTCTCTCATCCACCAACACTAGGTCGCCCAATTTTAATTGTGTTAATTGCTTGCGCCCGGTGCTCCTTTCTACATTCAGCATCAACAGATAATTTCTGCGCCAGCTCTTCCAGAATTGTTTGACGACATCAGCCACAAACTGAATCATTTTAAAGCTTGAACCCTCCAACTCCGTGGGCTTCCTTACTGACGCTGCTGGCAGCAGAAGCATTGCAGGACAGAGAGCTACGCCCTCATCATCAATTGCCAAAGGTCTTTTGTTCAGAATTGCTTCAGCTTTGACCAAGCAGGTCTCAAAAACATCGGCAGAGCATTTTTTGCCATTCATGCTGATGTTCAAACATTTTTTAATTTCTCGGATCATCCTTTCCCAAGATCCTCCCCAATGGGGAGATCCTGGAGGGTTAGTCCGGAATGCAATCCTCATATCAGTGGCGCATGTTTCCTCAATTTTTTCCCATTCTTTAGCACCACTGATAAAAGAGGTTCCACAATCGCTCCAGATTAATTTCGGCGTTCCCCGTCTGTCAATAAATCTGGAAAGAGCAAGCAGAAATTTTTCAGTGCTGAGTCCCGTACAGACTTCCAGATGAATTGCTCTGGTTGTCATGCACATAAACAACAATCCCCACATCTTCTGTCCTCCTTTTCCAAACTACGGACCAAAATGATCCACGCCACAATGATGGAAAGGAGGGGATCCCTCAGCCACCCTGTTCTCATGGAGCGGCGCAATTGCAGTTTGTACTGCTATGGGGTTTCGATTTTGGCAAGTTTTACATCTGAATAATTCTTTTTGAACCGTTCTTGCCATGCAGCCAATAAGAAATCTTTCTCTCAGAATGGACTGAGTTGTCTTGGCTCCCACGTGATCATTTTTAAAATGACAGTCCCGTATTAGTAGCCGAGTAATTGGTGCCGACTTTGGGAGGATCATTGGGTGCTGCTGTTCAGCAGTTAACCCTACCACATTTCCCAGACGGCCCTCACTTCTGAGTACTCCGTCTTTATCCATCCAAATGATCCACATAGAGAGTGGCCCGCATTTCAGCATGCACTTCACATTGGATTTTAATTTTTTGATTTCGTTTTTGAAATAATGGGCCTGGGCTGCTTTGATCAGCTCCAGCTCTGTTTCCCGCACCTTTTCCACATCTTTTCTCTCATCGGCGGTCAATATTTCAGAAAACAAGTTGTTGTCCCCATAGGGATCTTCCATTTCCACAATTGTGAAAACCATTTCGATTTCCTTGTTTTTCATCTCTTCCATACCTTTACCCAAAGCTTTGGGTGTGGTTGGCCATTCCTTTTCATCAAGTTTCAAGAACTCAGGGCCTGAAAACCAGAACTTGTGGTTCTTTTCAAATTCTTCAGCGCCCATTCCTCGGCTGATTAAATCTGCTGGGTTATTTTTGGTCGGCACATGTCGTACCTCAGCTGGAGGTTGATCCTCAAGGGATCCCTCCAGGAATTCCTGTATTTCACCCGCCCGGTTTGCCACAAAAGTGACGTACTTGGAGGCTAAATTGTTCAGCCACCCCAAAACCACCGTAGAGTCCGTCCAGAGTATGATTCGAGAGAAAGTAATTTCCCCCAGATACTCAATCAGAATGGTTTAGGCCATTCTTTTTCCAATGAGGCATCCTTGCAATTCCAACCTCGGAATTGAAGTTGGTTTTGTAGTAGCCACTTGGGATCTTGAAAAAACGAAACTTGTCAGATGGCCTTGCCTCAAATAGGCGACCATTCCATATCCTTTTTCCGAGGCGTCAGAGAATACATGCAGTTCCATTGGCATGTTGGCATCCAACCCAAACCAGCGGGGAACTTGCCATTCTTTTGCCTTAAGGATCCCTGCAATCCACTCCTTACTGACCCCCATCATTTCTTGGCTCACGAGAGCCTTCCAATTTTTTGATTCTGTCCAGATCCTCTGCATGATCCTTTTTCCCGCGAAGGTGAACGGGCCAAGAAAGCCCATGGGATCGAACAGAGAGGCCAGGATTGATAGATACTCAGCAACCGTTAGGTCGCCTTTCTCCTTCAACTTGCCTTCTGCAGTGATGTTTTTTCTGCAGGAGAATCCGAACTTATCTTCCCTTGGCTCCCAGCGTAAGCCGAGAGCCTTGGAAACCTTTTCTTTCTCTCCAGATTTAACTTCCACTGCATCTTTCTCTTTTCTTTCAGCAGGGATGTTTGCCAAAGCATCTGGATGATTTGACTTCCATTTGTTTAAAATGAAGCCATACTTTCTCATTGCTGCGTTGATTTTATCAACTGCAGCTTTTGCATCTTTTGCCGAGTCAAACCCGGCATAAAGATCATCAACATAAATTGATTTGGTGGTGATCCTTTTCAAAACAGGATCCTCCCCCCCTTCCAATTCACCAACCATGCGTACACAAAAATTCGCTATGGCTGGTGGACAAGTTGCGCCAAAGATATGCCTATTGCTGACATACCACTCGTCACCCTTTTGGGGATCTTTAAACACAAACATCAGCTTACTCTGATCCTCTGGTTTCAGCAGGATCTGAGGGAACATTTCTGTCACATCCGCATTGATCACAATCTTTTTCAGCCTGAATTGCATTAATACCCCGGTAACTGTAGGCTGCACTTGTGGGCCCTTCCTCAGAGTTGAGTTCAAGGAAACACCTCCAATGATTGCGGCAGCGTCCAAGACTCTTCTTGGCCAATCAGGTTTATCAGGATGCGTAACAATCATCCATGGGAGAACCCAATGAGATGCACTTGCCATCAACTGATCCCTGTCTTTCAATGTTATTGGAGAGATGTACTTTTTTCTGACATCATCTTCAAAACCCTTGCGAACTATTTCTAGCAGCTTGGGATCTCTCTTTAGGCAATTTGCCATAGTTGTAGCCCACCTTTCAGCTTGGCCAACCGATGCCAGGAAGTTTGGGTTAGGTTTCCAGAGCATTGGAGCTCTGAAACGCCCATCCACTACTTCCAAATTTTTTTGCATTTCATCCAGATCTCGAGCTTGATCATGTTTTAGCCCGTCTGGTTGTACTTTGATTCCAATCTCCTCTAGGGAGTTGAATCTTTTAAATTCTTCCAACAATTCTCTGTCTTGATGTTTGATCTCATCAACAGAGTAGTGGGTCACAACATTCACATGACCAGTTGAATTATTAATACAACCGGCCACTGTCCACCCCAATGGGGTTTTGTAGGCGAGGACTTGACCATTTGACCTGACTGAGTCAGGCATAGCCATCATCAAAATTTCTTGGTCCCCGCCCACTATCAATTGAGCTTTTCCGGTTATGCTTTCCGCCAATTTGACGTCGGCAAACTCGGGGTTCTTGGTCAACCACCCTTTCCAATCAAAAGTCACTTCAGGGGTGACAAGATATTTTACAGAGGCCGCATTTTTGGCTCTGAACCAGTATTTTTCGCCTGCTCCTCTGAATGAGAAGTTTACATTTTTCATCAGGCGTTCTTCTACTCCCAAAGCAGTTTGCAAATGCATTTTCCCCCCTGAGAGAGCTTGTATCCCCAATTCATTGGCTAGTTTATCTTCGATAGTAGTTCTTCCGCACCCAGTATCCAGAAGAGCATTCACTCTCTTGATCCCCTTTGGACCTTTGACATCCAGGGCAATCAGTCGAAGTGTTTGTCGAGTTTCAAATGGAGAAGTTGCCTCAAGAGTCGCCATGTATGGCACCTCTATCATAGACAAAACTGGTGCTACGGGTGTCTTACTGGCTTCGGCCTTAGACCACAACTTTGCTCCATGTAGTAAGGGATGATGAAAGAAGGTACAACCTTCAAAGGTGCATTGCTGCCTCCTTTTGCAGTTTCCTTTCCTGTGTCTTCCCAAACATCCAAAACAAACAAAGAAATCTTTAGCCTTAACAGCTCGATCATCCACTTCCAGTTTCGAAAATACTCCACATTTACTCAAATAGTGCTTCTGTTGGCACATGGGGCATTCTGGCCCTTCTGATACTTTATTGGGTGTTTTAGGAGTTTCCTCCACAGAGAACTTAGCCTCTTTAGAATACTTCTTTCTCGATTCAGTTTTTACCTCGGACTTTCGAGCTGGAGTTTTGTCTCGAGGTTTAATTCCAGACATCCGCAGTTTGTCAGCGGTTCTAGTTGCAAAATTATGCAACATCTGGATTTTTTCTTTACTCATCATACCAGGGTCAAGATCCATGATCTTGTCGACCCATGCCAATCGACTTGAGTCGGGCATTTTTGAGACCAATAAATCGATCATCATTCCAAATCCCTCGTTGGGGTTGGAGAGCGAATATTGTCTTATTACAGAACCAATTAAGGAACTGTAATTGTCCCAATCCTTCAGATTATTTAATTTCAGAGGCTTCAAGGAATTTACCTTGGCCGTCAGTTCCGCATTTCAGACCACAGAACAATCGTATCTGCGGTCTAGAATTTTCAGTGCCGTTTCAACAGAATTTTCACTGTTTTCCACATGGCTGAGTGCCTCTAGGGCCTCGCCTTCACACATTGCCTTTAAAGTAGACAATTTTTGAGTCTCTGAGTACCGTGGGTGTTCTCAGACATTGTGTATAAAGTAGTCCTTCCACTCACTGTATTCAATTGTTTTACCAGAGAACTTCTTTCTGTTTAGGATAGGATTGGGCCATGCCGTCTCCTCCTTTTTATCCACACATTTTTCTACAGCCTTAGCTGTTTTCCTTGCCGAGACAGCCAACTTTGTGACTTGTCTGGTCAAGATTTTCATTTCATTAGGGTTGCCAGCCCTGTTTCTTTCTTGTCCAGATTCATAGGAATATTCTGAATCACTTTTGGACATTTCTGAGTCAGAGAAGATCTCGTCTTCCTTCTCTTCAGGATCTCAAGGTTCACCATGCCTTGGTCCATTGGGTTCAGTAGGATTGCCAGTCCACTGCCCATTAGTTTGTGCTCGGGTCCTGCTATCAGCAAGGTACCTCAGCATCAAACCATTTTCAGATTCCTCGCCATCTTGTGGTTGAGGTCTGTTCATCACATTTTCCATTTTTCTCACCACAGGCTTCTCAAGAGCCGCCTGGGCTTCATCAATCAAATCTTTGCCTTGCTCCGCAAGCAGAGCGAGGTCTTCAAATTGCAGGTCACCATCAGTGACAGCTTCCTCATAATATTCATCTGCGAACACGCAGCTCGCTTCAAGAACCATCCACTCAAGTTGTTGTCTGAGTACTCCCTCATTTGGTTTTGTCGAGAACTCCACAAACTTGGCATCAAGAACACAAAATTTTACGAACATCATTTGATGCAGATTTGCAATACTTTTGACAGGATTTAACAATTGCGCCGGTTTCTCAAGGTTCGCGTCAAAAACATTTTGCAGAGGAGAAGAGCGCGGAACATTTGCAGTACTCAGAACAATTTTGCCCGAAATATTCGCCAAAACATCACATGCAACATCAGCCTCATCTTCCCTACATTTGCGAACATTTGACCTACCTTCCTTGACACTCTCAGCGCGGTTCACCTGCGGTACAGAAGTCTGAGCAGCAGCCTTTACCAGGTCTGTCAAAAATGCTTCAAGACTCTGCTTCCTGAGCAACAGACTCTTTTGAGTCGCTCCCCATTCCCCTATTAATTCTTGATCACGGTGGCCTGCTCTAATAGGATCTTTTAATTCTGTCAGCCTAAATTTACCGTGACCAAGCCAAATTCCCACCCTGTCTAACAATTTCTGCCCTCGCCTGGGATCATTGCTCAACTCACCAAGAAACTGCTCGATGGAGAGCAGCAGTTCTGTAGACTTTGTGATGATTCCTTCTAGACTGTAGTGGGAGCGTCGTCCTTCTTCTGCTGAAAGGTTTCTTTGTTGACGGGTTTTTCTCCGGCTGCCTTCACTGCTCCTTCCATGTTCAGAAGTAGCGCTGCGGTAGTCCTGTCCGGACGACAGAGACATGTTGTTGGTAGGGTTTTCACTTCACAAACAATTGACTTTTCAGCTACTGTTTGACGATTCCAGATAGCTGGCCTGTTCCGACACACAGGACTTTTCAGTTTTGCAAACTGACCTGGAGATCTCTCAACAGGATTTTCACAAACTGTTTACTGTTCAAACACCAGTTACCGACCAACCAAAACAGATCCGGTCCGAAGGACCATGAAAGAGTTCGACTCTTGGATCTTTGCGCAGTTTTGGATTACTTTTACAGTGGAACTTTTCAAACTTTTGTTGGGGGTTGATTCCGCTTTTGTGCGGACCCCTGAACACTGGCTGTTGACGAGTCGGCCTCCCAGTTGACAATAGGAGGAAGTCGCAGGTAAGAAGTAGACGGATATGCGGCTCACTGCACAGGATCCCCAGATGTAGGTGTTACAGATGAGTTGCAGGAATTAACCCAGAAGCCTATCTGCCACAACAACTACTAATTTGAGACGATTCTTTGACATCACACTTGAGTCGAGCTACCCAGGCGAGGTAGTAAATATACCCAAAAAATATTTAAGACCAAATTTTGGAGATCCTTACTCCACCAAACTCAAATGAAGAATGACACAAACTTTCCAAAAATGGTTCTCAGCTCCTAACTTTGTCCTTCATGCAACAATCGACAGAAACTGATTCAAAGGAAAAAAAGGACACTCTCAAGGACTGGGAACTGCCGCCGCATTCCATTCCCAGGCTACCAGAAATAAATCCCAATTTGTTACGCAGATTTGGGATGCGCGCTTATAATCCCATGGCTCAGAATTGTGCGCCATTTGAGATTTGCATGGACAAAAATAGAGGGCAACGCAAGTAGTAAACCCATCCGATGTATCCTCTATTTACATTGATTTCACAATAAAAGCCATGGATATCAGATCAAACAAAATAAAATATAGTACATCAACTAACCTTTGTTAATATTCGACAAATAACTGATGTACGAACAAGTAACAGCGAAATAAATTCATACTGTGGCAGCAACTTAAAATAAACATAAAATCAAGCTTGCCTAGTATTTCGCGCATCCTTTTAACAATTTCCAATAAGTATTTTCATATACAAACATTGTGAAATTGGGCAATCCATTCTTCGGGTCAGGAGAGATATCACTGGTAACCCCTTTGTAATTCGAATATCTAGGGCCAGAACTAGCGACGATTATCAAGTACCTTCCATTCAGGGCACTCTACCAGGCATTTTGTAATACCCGCCTCTTTGCAGAGGAGTCTGACCTATCGTCTGGCCTCGCTAGATTGTCAGAAGCAGGGGCTGCATTGTAAACAACACAGGACTTTCTTCCAACATTAATTTACTGGGGCACAAAGAGAGGGATCCTCCCAACCCTAGCCACAATTTCTTACAAATAATTGGGTGGAAAATTTGCTTTGAGCCATAAAAATGACTGGGGGCTCAATTCCTAGACAGAACATGGATTAATGCATGCATCAGAATTATACTTGACTGCATTGAAAACACAAGCATTAACAAATTTATGATGAACAGAATCCTGTTCCTAAGAAAAAATTATCTTGGCATTTTTTATGTTCTCAAACCTCATTTTTTAAATGCATACAATTAATTCATGATCAAAGTTAATCTAGACACAAGAATGGTATACATTTTTGCAAGAACCTTATTTTAAAACAAATAAAAAGAATAAGTGAAAAAACTGTCTGAGTTGTCACACTGTGTGACTTGTTGCTGTGTGAGTTGTCACTGTGCAAGTTGTCATGTAATCAATAACCATGTGTTGGGCCCGTGTTTGAAAAAAGGTGAAGTAAAATTGAAACACTATATGCAGCCTTTAGGAGGCTGGATCCTCCTTAATGGAGTCCCTGAAAACCTTGGTTTACTCAGGCACACAAGGAATAAAATTCTGCACGCAGGAGACACAATTCCTAACAAGATTCTAACACACACACATACACACACACAACAGTCAAACAGTAAGCAAGTCACACACAATCCCACACTAGGCAGATCCCTCAGGAGATCCTTGCAGTAGCAGGCAAAGCTGGCAAGTGTCCATTTTGGGCCTTGCTGGCTTTGCCAAAGAGTTGGCGGGAAACGGCAGAAGATTAGCAGACACTGGTCTCAATCCCAATTTGCCACTCTCATGGTCAACTGGGTGCACAGTGAGGACTTCTGCTGCGTATGTCTTCTGCTTGCCAAGTAGTTTTCCTCTATCCTGCAAAGACACTACAGTCAAGGCTGGATAGTAGCCTGGCAAAACCCCACACCATGTACTTGGCTTGCCTAAAGCTGGGTGAACTTCCTATTGATATCCAAAGCATTCCTGCTTGGAAACACTCACCCATCACTTGAGTTTTTTTTTTTGCCTCCTCAATTTCAACCTCTTGTTCATAGGTGTAGTACATCTCCTATAGCCACACCGTGACTGGATTCTTTTCAAATGAGGAAACTCTTCAAAAAATTTGGAGGATATAGACCATTTTAGGGGGACATTTCAAGACTGGACAATTTGAGACAGGGTTAATTCAAGACTGAGCAAATATGAGATGGGGTTGATTTGAGACAAGACCTATCCGAGACAGAGAACTTCAAGACAAGGCCGATTTGAGGACAATGCTTCCTTATTCTACTCAATAAAAGAACTACAGAGAGAAAAAAATTATGGTGATAGTCAAAGAAATTTTATCAGAGCTGCATACAAAAAGCCAGAAAAAAAGGAAAGACCACCTTTGTAAAGAGAGGAACCTGCTATGGCTGGCTCTCAGATTTGAGTTTGCCTTAATGAGGAAATCACCTGACAGTGATTCTGAACAAGGGAAAGAAACATCCTGGAAGCACTCCTGTATCAAGAACAGCTTGGGCATCAACATTGATTCATAGACTGATTGTTTTCCCTGACCTTTCTCCACATTCAATATCTTTTCAGCAATCATCCTTCAACTATAACCTTCACTGCAATTTCAAAAAAAAAACCAAATGATGATCTATGAAGTCAAGAACAATGGCTGTGAGTCATTAGCTTTATTCATCCATTTTAAATTGGAGCAGAAAATTGTGTAACTGCTTATCCTCAATTTAAAGACAAAAGCAAAAAGACTGAAACATTTTTAATATTTTCTTTTGGTAAAAATCAATGCATGGTCAAAAGGCCATTTTTTCAAAAGGATATCAGCAAAAAGAAAACATACAAACAGAACATATCAAAAGCCTCTTTTTTTCAAACAATGACCTGCAGTAAGATGCGGAAACTCCGAATATACACATTACTCCTCTTGAAGGAATACTTCAAATCCTTGCAGAAACATTTTATTCAGAGGAAGTACAGAAAAAAAAGTGTACAAATACAGCTTCCTCACCATCGATGATGGGGTTTTCAGTGGAACACTACATGAATAAATAAAATGAAATGAAAACCTTGTCACAAAATAGAAAAAGCAGCACGGGAAAAAAGGGGAATAAATTAGTAGATTCTGTGCAAGCTCAGCAGTCGCATATGCTATGTATAGAATCATCGCACCAGAGACGAGGGGACGGAAAACAAAAGCTATCCTTTTTCCCTGGAATTCTCCATCAACACAGTAATGATGGATTTTTTCCCACTGTCAGGTCGCGCACCGACAGCTGTTGAACTACAAAGGTTCGCAGCCTATATAAACTGTATATATATATATATATATATATATATATATATATGGATGTAGGAGGTGTCCCAGCACCAGGTTCTGGATAGATGCAGGGAAATAAAGGAGGAAACAGGCAAATCACACAATGCGGGCGTAACGTGAACAACAATGGAATAGTGAGATCAAGTATTACGCCCAGGTTTCTGCAGAGTCACGTTGCACTCGGTCGAATAAATCCGGTGACAGTCAAGTGCTTGTAATGCATTGTGGTGTGCTGGTGTGGTGTGCATAGTATACAGTACCAGGCCAACAGAAGCGATGAATCATTGCATTGTTGAACGAGAATAAAGTGCAACAACAGCACAGCAACCCAAAAAAAAAGGAAGAAAGAAGAAGGCTGCTTCTGCAAAGTAACGCCTTAAACGCGGGGTCTCGGGGGGGTGCCCCTCGTCTCTGGCCGGTTCTCGTGGCCTGTGTTGACAACTGCTGGAACCCATACCACTGAACGTGTGTTTAATACAGTATTTAATTGAAACCCAGCTGTGGAAACCCCCCGGGGAGGAGAACAACTAGGACCACGCGAGAGAGAGACCCACTTGAAATATGAGGGTTTCTTCATAAGTTTTGAGACTTCTTTTTTTTTTGAAAACAGTCAAACCTCTCTTGAGTTTAATTTCAAAGGACCAGCAAAAAATTTGACATATATATAGGGAGGTTTTGATTTCAGGAGGCTTCAATAAGTGAGGTAAACAAATATTTTTGTTGTGGGATATGCATCAGAAGAATTGCAGGATATTTTATATTGTGATAATCTGCATCTTAAATTGCTTCTTACCTGTGTTGCTAGGATGCTGAACATGGAGTCAGGGGTTTATGTTCTCAATTAGTCTTACACTTCCTTTCAAAAGGCATCAAGTTTCTTTTTTATTATCTTTCCTTTGTCCAGAAAATGGTAGCCAAAAGCCCTCAGAAAATTTAACTTACCATATTTCCGGCCTTTGAGTGTATAGGAAGGTTTTCAATTGATATTTTCTCAGGGAAATCTTGACTGAGATTTACAAAAAAATTGACGTCAAGGTATTCAAGTTGTAAAGGTTCAGCTGTAGATCCAAAGGAGTTTCAACAGTTCCGAAATTACTTTTCTTTTTTACTTCCTTAGCCCCATCATTTGTCAATTCCTTAGTACTGTTCAACATATATACTCTGTGCATTTTTCATGCAATGAATCCAATTTTTAAAACAGTGCCAAAAATCAAGTTCTCTTAGTTGATTTTACAGGCATCATGTGACTTATTATTCTGCCTCTTGCCACCAACAGTGAAGAAGAACGTGCAAGGTATTGATTTTCAGAACAGGAGGATAGCCTCATTCCTACCACCAAAGAGCAGCTTAATCAACCAACAAGAACTCGAATTTCAGCACTGTTTTGAGCATAGGATTTCACCTCATGAAAATTGCACAGAGTACATATTAAACACCACGAATGAAGTGTTGCCAATAAAAAAATTTCCGTGGAATTGTTGAATCTCTGTTGGATCCATTTGGAAAAAAAAAAAAAAAGAAAATGTCAAGACTTGTGAACCAACCCTGGTTTTTGGCGAAACGCCCTCCCGCCGGGCTACTTTATTGGATAAATGCGGAGTCTCACACGGCGACGACGCTTGAGGTTTCACACACACTGTCTTCATTGTGAACAGCACTCGTGTATACTGTACGTGTGGGGGTTGGCGTTTGCTGTACTTTATTCTATTATACCATGGCATATAGAGCAAGTTTATAAAACGAATATATATATGTATATATAATATATGGCGATGGTGTGACGCGTGGCAGACGTCAGCTTCGGACGCAGGGAGGCATGGAACAGAAATATCGCGCGAGTCGGTGGATTATATACAGCGTAATAATCGGAGCACTTCACTTTCCCAACCGCCTCCCGCTAATCATTACGCGGCGAGAGTTGGAAATAATGAACCTTTTTCGGCTGTTTGCTCGCGTGGCAAATCAGTTCCAGTTGAGACCCGTCAACTCTCTCGTCGCCTATCGGGACAAGGAACGAAGTGCATATTAATGGAATATATAGAGCAGTGCGGATGCAGAACAGAGTTGCCGGTACTGTGCTGTACTTCCATCTCAGTATGCTGGCTTCTTTCTTGACAAACTCGTTTTTTTTTTTTCAGCCGTATGGTAGGGATTTTTTTTTTCATTTTCGTGACTTGAATACACTGGGACCTAACAGAGAGACGGATGACTCAAAATAAGCAAGATTTGACTTGGAAACACTTGGAATACGAAAAATTTTCTCGGTGGATCCAAACGATGTCTATCAGGATATGACAATATTCCCAAAATTTATAGAAGATTGAAGCATTTCTTCTTTCTTTCTTTAGGCATCTCTTGGGCGAATTGAGCGATTTACATGTGCAGAAAAATGAAATCTAAACTTCATTTTAAAATTAATTCAGCAATTTTTATTCCAAAGGTAGGTTGATTTTGTTCTTATTTTTTCAGATTTTTTTTTCATCATGTGTGCACAGTATATAGCTAAACTTGATGTTCTTTTTTGCTTCTTAAAGCTCTTTCTGGTGTCAGAAGATTAGATCATAAATATTTGGTTTTTGCTTCTGTACACTTATTTTCTGCATCTTGAAGTTGAGAGAGGCATTTGCTTTTCGGGGACTGGTATTCCTAATTTTAAATGAACATGAGGAGAACCAACGAAGCGTGTCTCCAATGAATTCTTGGGGAAAATGTGACAGACGAGCAGACATTCCAATATGATCCAAGCACCAATTATATCCGCACGTAAAGGTCCCAGTGTGCATCATATTTACGTATCATACTTTATCCTACTTTTTTGAATATCACTGTTCTCATGCTTACAGCAAACTTGGATTCAACTACTCAATGGCATCTTCATGCATTCAGGTCCAAGAGCTACCCAAAAAGATCTTTGTGTTTCCACTTTGGCACAAAACAAACACGGGGTTGTGGAAAGATCAGTTTAGACAATAGTGGGGAGAAATTCTATTATTTAGATTCATAAATACTAAGTACAATATCGATGGACTAGAATTATGTCAGATATTTTTATTATGGTCATCATGTGAGTTTCCAGTTTTCCGCATACACTTGCATTAAATATGCTAGTTTGGAGGGGGGGGGATTTGGGCTGCATAAAATGAATCAATGTTTGAACATTTTTTAGAAAAAAATGTTCCAGAATAAAGACTGACTCTCAGCGAGAAATTATTTCTGTATTTGTAACAAGAACCCCCTTCGTCGGTGATTGTTCTTCTTTTTTTTTCTTTTCCTTCTGCCATTTGCCTCGATATGTAAGTGTTCGAAAAAGATCCAGGATCAAAACAACCTTCTAAATACCCTCATGCATGACACTTCACGTAACCAGAGCATCAAGTAGATATTTTCAGACCCAGGATTTTTCGGATCACAACAACGTTATGCGACTATTTGAACTCAAGCACACGGCATTTGACCGAATTACGAAGTCACTGCTGGCCGCGTTTATTATTTACAAATGACTTTTGGCCAAGACTGATGAGTAAATGTATGCCATTCTCGAATGCACCGCAATGCACAACAGGAAATGAATAAAGCCGTGACATAATTTTGAGATTCAGATGAGAATTAATACAATCCTGTTTCATCCCGGGAGATGGACACCAATTAAGTTTGACGGCGATTTTCTTTGCGAGTTTCCGGATTGGTACAGTGGGCCCCCAACTTACAATGGGCCCATGTTACGTCCATTTCATCTTACGACGCTTTTCTTAAATTAAAAAACCCCCTACTTATGTTGGGGTTTCATGTTACGACTATAAAAGCCCTTTGACTTTCCCTACTCCAGTCTTCCTCTTGTTTCCAACCACACCACCAAAAAAGCCAGTAGTAATGGAGGAATTATTTCTGCCACATCATTTTTTCCTACGCCTTGCAATAACACTCCATTCAAAAATTGTAGAACTTAAGCAGACTCAAAATCAAGCTTCAAAATATGAAGGATGAACTCAAACAATGTCAACACTCAAAATGCATTTATGACATGAAATTTTGGGCACAGTATGCATTAAATTTCTTTCTTTGCGCCTTAAAAAAAACTCAATTTATAAATTTTAAAACCTATGCAGACTCAAAATCAAACCTTGAAAAATGAAGGATGAACTCACCAAAATTTCAAAACTCAAAATGCATGTATGACACAAAATTTTGTGCACAATTTCTTTCTTCACTCATCTTTAAAAAACACTCCATTTAAAAATTGTAAACCAATGCAGACTCAAAATCAAGCTTTAAAAAATGAATGATGAAAAAAGTTGTGAAAAGTGCTCAAAATTGTGAAAATCATTCTCCTCCTACCCTATTTCACTACCCTACCACCTATCACTTTTGTTTTATACAGTCTTTCAAACATGTCTTGTGTCTATTAATGCAATTCCTGACAAAAATTTGAATTATGAAGGTAATTTTAGGTAAATATTTTTTTTTTCTGGAACAAATTAATTTTTTTATAATGTAACCTTAAGGGAAATAGGGTTTCAACTTATGATGGCCCCATGTTATGACATCCATCCTGGAACGGATTGATGATGTAAGATGGGGGCCCACTGTACTTGGTCCTACTCTGCTCCAAGTTGGGAGGAACAGGGTGCTCTTGAAGAAAAACTACGACATTTGGTGCTGATCCTGTGACCATTTATCAACCGGGATTGCTGTTAACAATAAAACCCAGTGCTGGGACCCCGACATGCAGCCGCCCCAACATCTAAGGACAATTTCACTTTGGGACACTGAAAACAAAACAAAAATCTACCCCGACATCTGGACAATATTTCTAAATACTGCATTGACATTTGTCCAACACTCCTAGAAAAAAATGTGAAAATTGTATTTTCTATGTTCTGGTACTTCTTGAAGAAATTAAGGAAAGTGTATTCAAAAATTGAAAATAGATTTAATTGGAGCTTGAAATTATTTCAATTCAGAATAATAAACAAGCTGATGGTTTTCTTCCTTTTTCAACCCGTTTTCCATCATGTACAGAATTTTAGAGTCGAGAAAAAACATTTTAATCAATTTTTTTTTAAATTTATTCCTAATTTTTGACGCGTCAATTATGTAGGTCCCCATTGGCGGCAAAATGATGATCTGACATACTGATGCTCCAACATAGGCTCAAGGGCGAAGCATCAATTACATCTGCATCTTGGGGCCCCACATCACTGTATATCAACAACTCATCCAAACCCCCGGTCATGAAACTTCCTGATCCTCATGTCTGTAGTAATACTCGGACTACAGTTTATAAAAAATAAAATAAAAACTCCCCGTGAACCACGAAGAAAATACTGCACTGCTTGTCTATACTGTATATGCCTGTGATCAAGTGAATTTATTCATGAACAGTCCTAAAAAGTGTCTAATCCCCTGTACCATGTATATGCTTGCATTTCTCGGCTGTTGGGGACTCGCGCAGTGGCCAGCATACTATGATACTTTCAATTTTAACCGCAATTAATTCCTGCTCAGCTTCCTAAACCCTATAGAAACTAGTGTCTATAAGAATCGAGTTTCTCCAGCATGATTTCTCGACAGACACAAAAAATAAATATCCCCAGAGACTACTATACGTGTAGTTGACTAAATTTCGCTGGCCAATGAAAACCTTTAAAAATAAAAGGATAATGAAATTTCCAAAACACTTGCTCCATTAGCTTGGCAGCATAGAAAAAATTCACGTGCGACTAAAATCCTCAAAAAATGGCCTTGTGTGTATTTTACTGATTGTTGTTTTTACTCTTGTTTTCAACTGAGTTGATTTGCTTCCCTCTTCATTTGGAGACATTATTCAAAAAGAATTTATTTATGAACTTTTTAAGGGAAATATTTCCTTACTAGTCCCAGGATGATCAGTGTTCACAATTATCACAACATTCAAAATTTCAAAGTACTGTATTTACTCAAGTACCATGCACAGATTTTTTTTTCCAAAAATTGCACCAGAAAAATTGGGAGTGCTTGGTACTCAAGAATAACATTTTAATGCAAAAATCTCCCAAACCAGAGACTACATTGCCGGCATGTAAGTACAGTACATCCAACAACAAAATAATAAATATAATCAACCCCTGCCTAAAGGATTTTTGCGTAACAGACAGCCTCTGGAGGCAGTTTTTCCTCCCACCTGATGGACAAACTCCTCTTAACAGACTTCTGTTGGTTTAAAAATTACTGGTGAAAAGTCAAAATATTTATTTTTTAACACAGTAATTGCATTTGCATAACAGACTTCTCACGTAATAGACTAGTCTGTTGAGTGGGGGTTGACTGTAATGCAGAATTGTGTGGCACCAAGTCTCCATCTGCATGGTTTATCAGATTCAAGTAAGAACAATTTGAGGAATCACATGGAGATGCAACATGGAAAGTAAAGGAAGTGGAAGATACTGTACTTGCATCATTGAGGAAGCTGTAGACAGTAAAAAGCAAGGGGGGATATCAATTGGAGAAATTGGATCCACTGAAAACCGTGTCACACTTTTCGATTTTCTTGGAGAAAAACAACTGGGGTGTGCATCTTACACTCCAGGATGGGTTTTGAACAAGTTTCTTGCAGAAGAGTGGGGGTGTGCAGCTTACTCAAGGGTGCATTGTACTTGAGTAAGTACTACATTGAGTCTGCCAGATGTTGATGTAATTGGTGCATCAAGAATGTCCCTGAGTCAAAATACTCCCAAGTCAAGTCTCATTTTCCCTTAGACTTACATTATATAATTTTTAATTCGTGCTTTACAGACAAAATACTAGCCTTAATTCCATGAAAATAAAAATTGTCTCCCAATTGAAACTGATTCAATCAATATATTTCAAAAAAATATGGACATTTGGAGAAATGAATACTGATACCTCTGTATACAGTATTTGGCATTCTCTGTAAAAATAACATTCAAGTGAAAAAGAGAGAAGGAAGTCCCTCTATGCTGGAGTTAATTTTTTTAATTAGCTAAATGGATGGTAAGTTGGTGAGAGAAATGCCCAAGCACTTTTCTTTCATCAATTTTAGGGTTGGAAATATCTGCTTCTTGTAATTTGGCTTGACACGTATTTGCAATTTTATCACAAACTGTCCCCATGTAGAGTCAGTGTCCTCATGTCAGACTTTTTTTCTACATTTTTATGGAGAAATACCTGTCCCTATGTCAAAGTGTCTGCATTTCAAGGTGTCTGCATGTGGTGGTCTCACTATGTAGGTCATTTGTTGCTCTGCTCTGCTTCTTTAAAAAGAAAAAAAAGAGCATTGGCAGCAGCTCTGTCAAAATCTGTCATCATCAGAGCTTATACGAATACCTCACAGCCTTGTATAAGGCGTTATTTCACAGAAGCAAGTGTCACGCCTATCAACGCAGAAATAAAATGAAATGCAATATGTAAAATTGCATTGGCAACTCTGGCAACCAGTCCAGCAGTCCAGTCCCCTGCAAGACCTGCCAAGGCCCTCTCTCTCTCTCTCTCTCTCTCTCTCTGTCAGTGAATGAAGGAATCCCCGTTGGGAGGAAAAGCTGGTCTGCGGCAGACGCCCGACGCGTGAGGTTTCAATCACGCGCGAAATTCAGGAGGCGCGAGCGAGAAGAAATTGAAAATTCCACCCGGGGATTTTTGGGTTTCTTGCGGGGGGAGGGGTGGTAGCAGTTTCGGAGGATATTTCTATATCCTCTTATTGCCACGACGACGTAATCTCTGCACAAACCGCTCTGCATCACAACATTGGCAAGCAACGACGACGACGACGACGACGAGTGCTGACAGCATGGCGTCCGTCCCGACACGCGCTCGCTCGCAGCACACACCCCTTTTGTCCGCGTTTATTTCGAATTCATCATTAGGGTCCTTTTCTGCCCTGCTGCCTTTCTCTTCTTTTTTTCTTTTTTTTTTGCGCGCCGAATATTAAAGTTATATAAAGGCTTGTGCCTCTCGCTTGTCCATCACTGAACGAACGAAAGGGGATGATGGGGAGAAGTAGAGGAATTAGCTGAAAGAGGGGACGACGACACTTATTTTCTGCAGCTCGAGTCAAGTGCCAACCTTGGAGAAGGCAAAAATACAGCAAAAATAGAACGTCAAAATAATAAGAAGCTCATTCATTCTAACCAGCGTGACGGACGAATATCGTATGCGCTGCCTAATTTGCTGAACCAAAGTTATTGCCAAGCAATAAAATCTCATCACAATTATAGATACCATGACAAAAAGTATTTCAGTGTAAGAAAAGTTTTCTCAATAAAGTCCCGATGACAGAAAGACCATCCAGAGAACATACAATGTATGTAATCAATCTTCTTTTTTTTTTTAAACAAACTTTGAAATTCGAATTCAGCATAACATGCCTTTTTGGAGGAATGTTCAGGCAGACATTTATCAACTCCGGCAGTCACAGGCTGAAATTTCTGATCCCAGAGACATGACTGACTTATGTTGTTATAGCTCATAGATGGAATATTCAATCAAGGCCAAACATATGCTTCCAAGTGGTACTTCCACACAACATTCTTTCAAGATAATCAAAGTTTAATGCCATTGGTGGAATGCATAATTGAAGCTAATTTGTTTTCAACAGGTCACTCAGTTTTTTAAACAATGATAGAAAATCTGGGAATGCCAGAGAATCAAGATCTGAATGATCACAGGCAGGTTTGATGTTAAAAGGCTTCCCCCAGTTGATAAAGTTGAATAACTTCTTATAAAAGATTATTCAGCCCAACAAACTTTTTCCGAAGTCCACAAAAGTTGTATAGTACTGTATTTGAGAATCTGCTGGATATAGAATCGATATCGATTTTCTAGCGTAAGAAACGATTTGAGGTCACGCATTTTTTTAAGGGGGATTTTCGGAAGAGAGAGAGAGAGAGAGAAAGAACCTTGACTGCAAGAAAAGTTCTGCATAATCCGTGGTGAAAACATCAGCATGGTTTTTAGTTATGCAATTATGTACGGTGCCTTTTAATTTTTGCAACTCGAGTAGATCTTCAAGCTCAAAGCCTGCTTAAAGAAAACGATAGCTGTACATACTTCATTGAATTATCTTCATAAACCACAGAAGGTCTGCATGTGAAATACAGTGTACCGTACTCGTACTTCATCTTCCTTGCAGCATAATGCACATTTTTCACATCCATGGACAAGAATTACTAAAAAAACTGTCCCGATTTCTTTCCGACAAATACTGGTTGCATCTCTGTTTATTCGTGCTATATGGCATAACATTTGACGTTGAAGTGACATCAACATTGAAATTCAACTCAAGCTAAGTGGAAACGAACCCAGTCAAACATTGCTATTCAAACGATACATTTCAGTACGCATTAAAACGGCATAAGTCTAATCGGTGAACAGTGTATACTCGGTTCCGAAGAAATACAGTACAGTATTTGTATTTGAAGTACAACACTTGATTTCGAATATCCATGATGGAGCTTTGCATCACGACTCGTGGCTCAATTTTGGTCGAGATTTACCTTGTATATACTCCATATTTACCTGAGCAGCCCTCATGTAAAACCAAATATTTAGATTTTTGGCTGAAATGTTGTCAACAATCTCAGTCCCAAAGAAGACACGCACGTTAGATTTCAGGTTCTTAATTCTTATTTGAAAAACTGTTGTTTGTTTTCAAAAACAGCTAAATTGGAGCCCACTTGAAAATCAAATTCCATGGCAATTTCTTCGTTTATGCAAATATAATACTGTACAGCATCAACACATGAAACTGAAAGGAACTTGGAAAGTAGTAGAGGAAGAAAAGTTTAAAATCGAAAAGAAAGTGTCCCTCGAAATTCTACTGAAACTATACATAAAATGCATCCTAATTTTTTTGCCCAAGTATATTTTTGAAAGAAGAAAAAAATGTACGCGTAGAAATTAAAAATATAAATAACTTGATAACTCGACACTTTCCGAGCAGTGCTCCAAAATTATTTCCTTGTTTGCCAAATAAATGCCGGCTGCTTTCGTTTACATACTTTTTCTTCTCCAGCAAAAACAACGACGCGGACGAGTTCACACCCCCTCTCATCGTAGTCAGTATATACGACGAACCCCGGGTTATTCTGGAAATTTTGTTCTTGGCTCCAGCTGGACCTGCTTGGTTTCTGATGATGACGAGGTCGATATTTCCCTTCCCGACGATGAGGAGACTCGGTATATACAGTGCAGTATATACTGCACGTACACCGTTCCAGCACCAACGCAAAACCTGGTGCTGGCGAACAAAACGCTTGCCTTGGCGTGAGGTTTCATGCATTGACCGTACGTGTATAGTGTTGCTCTATATATCCTCTGTACACGAGTATCAGTGCTATAGAAACGGGATCACAAAAGCGATCCAAGTCCGAAGCAGCAGCAGCAGCAGCAACAACAACGGACGATACAGGAAAGGAATGAAAAGAAAGAAAAGAAAAAAAAAAGAGAGCAGCGCGAGGGAAAATGAAAAACATACGGAGGAGACAATAGTTTGCAAGGACAATGCAACCCGAACACCGAGTGTGCAGTGCTCAGATAACTGAGGGAGTTAATATGAAAATAGAAAGTCATTGAGCGCCAGAAAAGAGGGGGGGCAAAAAGCCATTAAAAAATGCAGCGCGGACGTCGGCCCCGGGAATTGAAGTTGCGACTTGACAAAGCCAGAGACAAATCCCTAATGAAGGCGCAGTGCGTAGAAAAAACATTTCGTGAGAATGGCATGTGGAGGGCTATAGCTGTGACTTGCGAGAAGTATGCATTTCTTCCTCTTTTTTCTTCTTCTTATGCTGCTGCATACATAAAAAGAGTATACAGTACAAGTATACATACAGTTGAACCTCTCTATATAAGAAACATTTCTATAGGGACAAGAAAAAAATTAAACTTGGGGAGGTTTTGATTTTTTTCAAGTTTTGAGTAAAGAAAACAAACATTCTTGCTGCAAGAAAAATTGGAAATTGTAGATGAGGATATTCTGGGCCTAAACTTGCTTTGTGATTAGTTTATAGCTTGCTGAACTTTGGAGGCAGGGGTTCATTTGTTAAATTTGTCTTTCACTTCAATTCAAGATGCATGCAATTATTTGTTTCATTGATTTTCCTTGTCATATTTCAAGGAAATAATAAGCAAAAGGCCTCAGAAAAATTTGACTGACAAAGGCTTGAAATTAAAATACTTTGAGTCAAGGAGGTTTTCAATGCATTGTTTCTAAGGGAATCCAGACAGGGACTTGAAAAAAAAAACTTGAGTTAGGGAGGTATTTGACCCTTGGGAGGTTTGACTTAGCAAAATTCAGCTGTATTATCCCTCTCTTTATTCTCTGCTGGTAGTAATTAAATCTCAATGCACATGCACCCAGATGGTTAACAAAGCCACAAATGAATGTCTCTGATGCCTGCAACACTCCTGCATGGAGGATAACTTCCCAATCATGAACAGCTACTCAGCTGCAGGAATAAGGGACCCATAACAAACAGCCCCCAGTGGTGCGTCTGTGGGACCAACAGGTGAGGGATTCCTGATGGGCAGTTGGCACTTGGCACCCTTATTCAAATACACTTGAACAGGACAAATTCGCTTTTTTTTCAACAGCATTTTATTCCTTAGTAATACTGGTTGGAATATGTGTTCCTCAACCTACTTGTTGTTGCCATGATTGGCAATATCCATGACATGTGTTCAACAGACCAGGAAATTACCATGCAATTTTGTGCAGACTGGCAAAAAGTTTTCATATCAGCAGAAATGTTATCAATACAGTCAAACCTCTCTAAGTTGTACAATATTCCCAGGGACCAGCAAAAAAGTGGCTTAGGGAGGTTTAAACTCCAGAAAACAAGCATTTTTGTTGTAGGAAACATAAAAGAGTTGCAGGAAATTGTAACTGCTAATATTCTGGGTCTTTGATTGCTATTTAGATTAGGTGATAGGATGCTGAACTTGAATGCAGGGGTTTATGTTTCCAATGTGCCTTTTGCTTCCTTTCAAACACATCAAACTGTTGCAATTTTTATTTGCTTTCTCTTTCCTGCGTCAAGAAAATAATAGCACAAAGGGCATCAGAAAATTTTAAGTTAGGAAGGTTTGAGAGGAACATTCTTCCAGCTAGAGAAGTTTTCATGCATTGTTCCTAAGGGAATTCAAACAGGAACTTCAAAGGAAACTTTTGATTCGGGGAGGTATTGGGCTTACATAGAGAGGCTTGTGTTATCAAGGTTCATTCTACTGTATCTTTCAAGTTTGGCAGGTATAGCATATATTTCAGCCATGTGAAATATTTGTTTGCATTGTTTTGACGTTTTGTTTTTTTTTTGACAAATGAAAATTGATTCATCTTGGGAACTTTATTAACACTCTTGAAAATAGCCACTATATACTCGGGACTGCCAGGAGTGAAGTGCAACTGCAAAAAAAAAAAAAAAAGAACTAGATGCAGTACTTTTTTTTTTATGAATTCAAAGAATTTCGGTCAGTCTTTTTGGCACACACACATTCAAAAAAAAGAGAAAGAGCAGCAGGTGTTGGATACGAGGAAGACAGAAAACAATGAGATTGACGCAGGGTGAGGAGACTGAGGCCAAAAGTTTGCCCATCAGCTTAAAACGAATAAAAACTGCTGCACCCCTCCCCCCGTTGGCAGTTGCACATAATCCCCTTTCCTTGCCGAAGCCCGGCGTGGGAAACAATTTCCGAGGAAATGAAGAGAGAGAGCGAGAGGGAATTTGCACAATCACACTCGTCTCTTTTTTTTTCTTCTTATTTTCAGCATGCCAGGAATCCGCGACAAAAAACTTTATCGACGCCGCTTTGGTAGAAAAAATAAAATTGGAGGAAACACTGTACATTGAAGCAGTTAAGAGGGTTGTCTCAGCATAGGACGCGAGCTTTGATATTTCTAGGGCGCCGTAAGTAGGTCTGATGGTTGAATGAATAAAAATTAAATGAAATTTTGACATAGCCCAAAATGTTCTTAGTTTATAGAATTTTTTGATTGAATACTTTCTCAATTCACCGCATGATGACTGGAGAAAACATTTAAATTTTACTGAGTGTTATCCACCCATGTTGCAGGGTGCTAAAAAGTTGTCTCTTCAGCTGAAGTTAATTTAAATTTATTTCTTTTTTCAACTGCAGTATTATATTTTATATAGCTCAGATAATGGTTAAAACAAAGATGAAATCAATTTTCCACTGGGTCTGTGTATGAAGTTGAACCTCTCTAAGTCAAATTTCAGGGGACCAGAAAGACACATTAGCAGCAGGTGATTTTGAGTTAGAGAAGCAAACATTTTCTTTGTGGGAAGCATGAAAGTATTGCAGGTAATTGTAAATTGTGACATTTTGGACCTTCAAATGCTTCTTATATGAGTGGACAGGATGATGATGAACTGGGAGGGAGGGGTTCTTTTGCCCATTCAGCCCTTTAATGGAATGAATTTTCTCTAAGGAAATTCAGACAAGGACTTTAAAAATCCAACTTATTGAGATGACATAGTATTTGCCTTTGGGAGGTTTGAGTTTCTTAGGTTTGACTATAGTGGTAAAAAATTGTGAAATAGCCAGTGATGTTCTGTGGTTCTGGACTTTCATCAGCATTAACTTTTTTTTTTATTTACTGCATTATCATAACTTTCCAATTACAGACAGACCTCTCCATATATGTCACAGGGTTAAGAAAATTTGTCCGGCCAGTTTAAAAATTCAAATTTATTCACTGTTGCAGCCATTACCTTTTCAACATTTCAGAAGTTGGCTTAATAAAGGAAATTTTAATTTTTCAACTGGCCTGAAAAATGTTTAGCACCCTGTGACATGGATGAAGATTTCTGGCTGCAACAGGGATGTTTTCTTTTATCATCATGCAGTAAACAGAAAATCTTTTTCAAAGCCCAAAAAATATCCAGAACCTTGAAATGTTATGGCCTTGTTTGTTTTTCTCTTTTCACTTTTTTTCTTTCAATCTCACCAAAAACTCTAGAAATATCAGTGCCAGTGTTGAACTGCTGGGACAACCCTGTAAAACAGAGGTCAGATTGCTAAACGCAGGGGGATATCAAGTTTCTCGAAACCAAAAACCGTTTCGAGCCATCTGTGTTTAAAAAAAAAAAAAGCTGTGCAGTACATGATACGGAGAGTACAGTACAGTACACAGTTGAGTAAACATATGTCTTCTCATTCCTATCCACATGCTGACAGTGGTGTGTATATATACACCACCGCGGTTCCCCCACATCCACTCCACGAGCCCCCTCTATATACATCTCGTGCTGTGACGAAAGTGCATAATGAGACTGGGGTATTTCGTATGCTGGTTCAGCGCTTGATCAAGAATTTTACGACGTTTGGCACTGTCATTAATCCGGCAATGCCATGCAGCTCCGCGCTCATCCCCCAGTGATGCTGAGGCTCTTCTTCTTGTCCCCTCAGCTTATATCATCATTGTTACGACTGGCATTTGGTAAACAACAGCCTGTATAGCTGTCTCAACAAGGCACGCTGTTTGCATGGATTTGCTTGAGAAATATTTTGGACATATAAAAGAAAATTGGGGGGGGGGGGAATGAAACTCATCAAGGCATTTTTTTTATGCGTTTCAATGCATAATATGGAGAAACAATCTGGAAATTGGTCTTGCGTTTTTTGCATCAATTTCGCTGGGGAATCTTGCTTCGGTCTCGCACAATAATGGATTTTTCTCACAGCTGAGCTGACTCGGATTTTGCCACGAAACCTATTCATTATTCTGTAACCCAGAAACTGATTTCCTTATTTATTCTTTTCCCCTCTCT
>CAJPEX010003300.1:0-30054 GCA_905338405.1 Notodromas monacha | reverse complement strand
AACCTCAAATGTCTGCTTCTGCGTGTGAACGTGATCGATGTCCGAGCGCCGCATCGATTCTAACTACACGCATGAATTCTGTCAGACATCATCCTAGAGTTCGTAGCGAGCGAAACATTTTCGAGAAGCAGGTTCGTTTTTCATTTCATCATTGCTGTTTGTACGTTGAACATTTGGCCCCATTTTTCTTTTTCCTGTCGCGGTGGTGGCTTATTCTGAGTAGTTTTTTTCGGCACTACTATTTAGTCGGGGTTGACCGAGCTTCAATTATTGAACGCGATGCATTAAAAAAAAAAACTCTGCCATTGAAAACCTGTGTAAACTTTATTGTGAAGAGGTCAATTTTGGAAGAGTTGCTGGGCTTCTTGAAATGAAATTTAGTCGCGGCAAACCTTTTCCCCGTTTCATGTCGAATTGTGCGAAGAATTTTTCGAAAGTTTTGTCAGTACTGTACCTAAGATAAGGAAATTCTCCGCGGATCCAATTCTTCGAGTCCGAACCAGTTCATCAACAAAATTTCGAGCAAGCCTCGGTATTTTTTTTTTTATTTTGTGTGATTTTCCTCAATGGCAGTCCTAATTTTTTTTTTCACCGATCGGGATTTATGGCAAATTACAAATTTTAGCATGATTTTTAGAAATTGTTTACGTGATGAAATTTATATCGAAGAGCCAAGGTCGTCATGTGAGAATTTTTCGATTAATTGTTGGAACTTCAATTGCAGGTTAACTTTAATACTTTCAGTGATTGGCTGTGCTTCCATCCTCTGTTCTTCCTTTTTCAAACTGGGTACGCTAACTGCTTGAGAAGTTTGTTCGATAATAATTGAATTTCACTGCATTTCTTTAAAAATGACGTCCGTCTTTACCTACGCAACACAAGATGTAGGAAACTGATAAAACTTTTGAAACCAACCTCGTATATCAATTGTTGTCTACATCTTCGAATTTTTCCGATCTTATTGTCATACAGGTATTGAAAAGTTTTCCTTTGGAGAGCTCGTGTATGTTTGTAAGAACCATGACCAGGTCAACGTTGGAATTCCCGTCGTAGAATTGTTTCTCGGATGCTGTAGAAGCCTTCCCTGTTGGTGATGCGTAAAATATGTTTCCCCATTCCATTCCAGATCCAGTCGCTTTTTTAATTTGTTGGATTGCTTTAAAAAATGTATTTATTCCATGAAAATGAAATGTTTTTCATGACACGGCGTTGGGCTGTAGGTACTGTATTCGATTCATCGTCCTGCAGCTGTTATGCTGCAATACTCGGATGTTCCAGAATTCCTCATGGGCGTCGTTGCTTTTGTGTTCATTTCTAGTTGAGACGAACCGGATGACGATAGAAACATTCTTCTCACGATTTTTTCGTCTTGGTGTATCGTACTTGGCTAATCTTATCTTTTCTCTCGCGTGAAAGCAGCTTTGTATGTGAAATGCAGGGTGGATCAAAAACGAATGGAAGAATTAAACTATAAGTGTATATCTTCTGAACGGCTGGAAAAAAATATTTAAAAAACTCATTCAAACACTTGTTTTTCTCTCCCGCATGAATCCAGCTGTAATGGGACGGATAGCATTGAGATAAAAGGCAAAATTGAAACTAATGAAATAATTATATGGCGAATTTTACGTGAATTTCTTTTACACCAATGCATATAGAAAGTTGATGATGTCGATTAATTGAAATTTGATTCGAAGAAATTTCAACATTGAGCTTCAACCTTTTATGTAGCAGTTCTCAACAATTCGTCAACTTTTTTTATCCACCTTGTAGATAAGTTCGTCATTTGTTTTTCGGAGAATAGCGTTGGACGGTTGTTCGTGGACATCTCTGCTTGCTTGCTTGCTTTTTTTTAATTTATGTAATTTTCATAGGATTTATCATTTGTGCGACTGGTAGCTTCTGTGAAAGTGGAAAATAACTTCAAAGTGCCTTTTACTGCGTGTGGTTTGTGAGCTGACGTGTCGGATGGTATAGATTTGGCTCAGTTCCAGAGGGAATAAATGGAGATCGCTTTGGAAGAACTTTTTTGCTGTTGTTGTGGGACGTGAAATACGAGATTTAAAATCATGGTAGAAACATTTGCTTGAGCCATGAATTTATGTTCGTGTCAAAATCGTTACCTGTTCAATCTCTCGTGTTCCAGGGCTCTTTGCTCGAACTTTTCTCCACTTGGTCAAATGCTGACGAGTTCTCCGACGAACCAACGCAGGAGGCGGTCTGAAAAAGATTCATCCCGGTTTCGTCTCTCCTCACCTTTCAAGTTCTTTTGGTTTTTTTTTTTTTTGAAGGAAAGAAATGTGTTTTTTTTGTGAAACTTCATGTTCACGCGGCTCGGGGCTATACTGTACTGTGAAGCGTCAGTGATCTCTTAGGGAATTTGTATGATGGGGATGTCGAGTGGGTTACCAAAGGGGCAATAACAGCGAATTCCGCTGGCCGAACTTTGTATAAGGGGACTGCGATCTGAAGAACTGAACCAAATATCGCCCGGTGATCTTTTCTGACTGGAGTGTTCGCAATATATATTTTTAGATTCTCTTAGATTTCCACGCTTTCGTGAAATTTTAAGAAATTTGTTTCTCTTGTTTATTTGTCGACCGACTTATCTGGATAGGACAACATTTTTTCAATGTCAGTTGATTTTTTACTCTTCAGAAGAGTATCACATGTACCGTATTTATGCGAGGATCAGATGCAATTTTCTCAAGTGAAACATTGTTGCATAGTTTACAATTATTTTTGTTTTATTATTTTATCTGATGGTCTAAAATTGTGCATCCACTCAAAAGATAAATTTCTTTGAAACGTATTGAAGTCCTTTTGCTTGAGTATAAGTGAGAATCAGAGTCGACATGCAAAAAAAAAATTATGGGACATTACTTCTTATTTGAGTTTATTCGGAGTGACATGGGGGTAGAAATTTTGCTTGAGCGTTTAATTAAAATGACATTTTAGGTAATTAAAATTAATCTTCACTTGTAGTCTGTAATTTCAATGCAAAAATATTTACAAAAAAATTTTTTTTTTACAAATTTGGCACATTCCACGTCGAAGAG
Source organism: Notodromas monacha (assembly GCA_905338405.1). Taxonomy (NCBI): domain Eukaryota; kingdom Metazoa; phylum Arthropoda; class Ostracoda; order Podocopida; family Cyprididae; genus Notodromas; species Notodromas monacha. Next base: position 26,995 of record CAJPEX010003300.1, on the reverse strand, counting down.
TTTCTGAAATATTGTGAAGTATGAGTGTATAAGTATCTTATATTTGCGGGCATAACACACTGCATTACTCATACAATGTAAACAATTTTTGTATCCTGCAAAATTTACGATTTTTCATGTTTGCGTAAATGCGGTGTACCCAATTTTTAAAAACGAAAATAAGTTTAACAAATTTTAAGGGTACGTAATATAAAATATTGCATTATGATTGAACCCACGCAAATAAACTGTGGATTGCATTTCATTCGAGGACATAAACCACGAACTTATTTCCTGAATTTCTTCAACGCACCATTTTGTGTCAGAAATGAGGTTTTTTATTTACGGAGTACATTTCCTTTCAATAAATTCGATTTATGTGAACTCGTTCTGTATTTCATGATTTCTATGTATGTCTTGTAAACGTTGAAATAATAAATGTAATTTCGAGGCCAACGTGTCACAGTTTCGAGTAAATGTTTTGTTGTGCATTCGTAATTTGTTGTTTCGTTGTACCAAAATACTTTTTTTTTTGAGCACGCATTTCCAGATGGATTTTTCTTCTCATCGCAACCCGATCATTTAATTCTATGATTTTGTTGCTGCATCTTGTGTATTATTTGCACGTACTGTATTTATGTTCTTCAACTTGACCCGGGTTGATGAAATAACTGCTGATGACGAGTTTTCGTTGATTTCAGGTGACGATGGAAGATCACCTAATTCAAGGAGCACTTCAGATTTTAAGCGAGGAGGCGGTTGAAGACATTTCCGCTGTAAATGCTGGTGAGCGTGCGATTTTTTTAATTGTCTTTTCGCCTCAAATTTCATTGAATTTCTCCGAGAACCCGTTTTAATTTAGCATTTGTTTTCATTCCATTCTAAATATTTTTTGCTGTGGTTCCAGTTACTTTTTAATTTTACATTTTTACAAATTCTATTGCAAGTCTTTCGTTTTTTTTGTGCTTGCAGTTCAATTTTAATTTTGCATTTGTTTTCATTCCATTGGAAATCATGTTTTTTCTTTGTTAATGTTGCAGTCGCGTCGATGAGAAGAACACCGCAATTTGACCTCCCCGACGATTCGCGTCACGGATTTCGGAACCCCGTTTCATCGTTTGCCGATGACCACCACCACCGAATGGGTTCTCCGTTGGGCCATCCGTCCTGTGACACGGGCCCCAACACCAGTTTGCGCAACAGCGACGTGTTTGATCCGGAAGATGTCGCTGTTTTCCGAGACGACGGCGTCGAAGCCGGAGAAACGGAAGTGTTGTATTTACGGTCGGCTGCTCCTTGCGCTTCCCCGCTAAACACCAATGAAGTCGTGTACGGCTCTGCCAAGAGCGTGGTCCCCGGCAGCGTAGTTTTCGTCCCGCCACTCATTAACCGTAGCCGGTATTCTTCCTTTTCCGGCCGCATGTCTAATAGTCCCATCTCGAGTCGATCGGTGTCTGTGCGCACTCTGGCCGACACCGACTCGATCATAGCAAGGTACTTAACCCGTTCTGTTCCCTTTTTAGGGACTAATATTGTACTTCTACTTTTCTTTCAGTGAAAAGGTTTTGCAATGATTTAGTACCCGTATTTACTCGGGTCAGACGCGCGTCAGCCTCCAAAATTGGATCCCAGAGTGAGAAGCGCAACCCATCTTTTGTGACACTGTAACTCCAATATTTCCGAAATGAGAACACCCAAATTTGTATTCAGACATGAGTTGATTATAAATTTACCTAATTTTCAATTGCTGTATTTCCATTGCAATAAGCTTGTCTTTTAAAATTGTTCCGAAATTTCCCATTAGAATAAAATATAATGCACAATTAAACTTGTAAAACTTGTGTACAAATTTGCACTCGCTTATGACGCGCACTCCCTTTTTGCCTGTCAATTTTGAGAAGAAAAGTGAGAAATTTCCAAATTTGAATTCAGACATGATTGGTCCGAAATTCAACTAATTTTCAATTATTTTCATGTACGATAAGCTTTTGTTATTAAAATTGGTCCGAAATTTATCATTAGAATAAAATATAATGCACAATTAAACTTGTTGAACTTTCTTAATGTATACCCGCTCCTGGGACGTACCCCGCTTTTTTCCCGCCAATTTTGAGAAGGAAGGTGCGCGTGGTACTCTGGTAAATACGGTAACTAGTGGGGTGTGTATCTTGATTTTCGCGTGCAGTTTTTGGAGGGGGAATTCGCCAGCTTTTTTTTTTTTTTTCAGCTTATGTAGGTGTAGAATTAGAATTAACCGTGCCCGAATTCCGAATCATTTAGTGGCAACGAAGCGATTGTACATTTTGTAATTTTCGATTGACCCGCTTTGATTTCTTTCTGAGGCTTTGATTCAATGCTACCCAACATACGGGCCGGATCCGGCTCGCATAGACTCTTCATCGATCCCGCAGTCCTTTCCCTATAATTTTCAAGGTGGCAGCCGCTACTATTCAAAATATATCTTAACAGATGAATTTAAGAATGTTGCCCCACCCTTGAAAATTTTCATAAGGCTTTGCCTGTGATCCAATGAATAGCATTTGAATTAAATTTGAAACTTTTCGTCCAATATGGTGAAAGTTGGAACCTCACAATTTATTGTGGCCCTAAATGGCTCTCCGCCTCTGTAATGTAGCCCTTGGCCACAAACAATGTATTAATGTGGGCTGAGTTGGGCAGCACTGCTAGTAATAAATAGAACGCTCACAAAAAATGTGATGGGAAATTCGAGGAAATGGCAGTAGAGTGATATTGCATTTTCTGTTTTTTATGCTTCCATACTACTGTATCTCGGGATATTACATCATCCGGACAGATGATCAAATGTCTGATAATTGAATGTCAAATCTCCGCGTGCAGTGGCATGAACATTCTGATTATTCTTACGTGATAAAGACGGTAGTCTGTATTTAGTCGCTGATTATTGTAGTTGTTCGTGGCCTGGTCTGGTTTGTATAAAATTTAAGAATAGTTGAGTTTTACTGCACTGGGCAATTAGCGCGCAAACAGACAGGAAAAAAGTGTGTCTCAGATGAGTTTTTTTTAAATCACTCAAAAGGTTCACGTTTTTAATTCACGAGTCCAGCACATCTTCGTGTTCGGTTGGCATTATCTTTCTTCCGAATAGTTCCACTTTCCGTGTGACGAGAATTTTCATAATCATACTTGAATTCCCCGAAATATTTTCTGAATCTAATGACGCGTGAATCACTCCATGGTTTCCTTCGAAATCGCGAAATTTTCTTTTTTCCACTTCTAGACTTTTCGTTTTGCTGTAGGATTTTTTCTATCGAATTATTAAGTACAGTACGATGTTGGCAGTGGTTCAAGAAGTGGTCTGATCCGTACGTGATCTCTCGCTAATGCTAGGAATTTTCGAGTATCCTTGCAGCATCATTTTCAAAGTCATAATTCAGTTTCTATGCGGAACTGCGCCCACATCGTGCCCGTATTGTTGGCCTGCATTTATACTCCAAAAAGTCTTCTCTCCCGTGTTCAATAAAAAAAAAAGAAATATTTCGTGTCCTGTCCTTGAGCAGGCTGAGTCCGGAAAGAAACCAGGAATTGTGGAATGACGTTGAAGAACAGCATACAATGGTCAGTCGCCCGCAATCCACCACAGCAGCTATTTCCAACAGGCTCAACAGCATCTATCAGCGTGGGAGATCCGATTCTTTCCCAGAAATCGTGTGGAGCAACAACGGGTACGAATTGTTTTTTTTGTGTGTGTAAATTTGTGAACCGAATTTTTGAGCGTGGCTGATGGAGAGACGGAAATTTTCTTAGTCCTGGGGTTTGAGTCTGCGATTTTGTTGTTGGACATTTAGATGCTGGTGAAATAAACCTAAGTTATTTAGAATTTATGAATAAAAAACAACATCAGTTAAATATTAAATCGGTGACTTTAAAAAAAAAAAAAAACTAAAACTGTGGTGGAGGAAATATGAAGTGGTTTTTCTTCTAGTTGAAATTTCCCCAGCAGAAATTCGAATTTAGTTGTCCGTATACTCTATCTCTTGTGCTTGAAGCAAGGGTTGCCTAGTTCGACCAGAATAATTTCGTTACTTAGGATCTAGGTCTTGGCTGAAATTTTCACGGTAGAACTATGATATTGGTTGTGGGTTTGATTGTTTTTGTTGAGTTAGATTGTTTACAAATTTATGGAAGGATGGCGAGGCACGTAATTCGTGTTTTGATTTAGTCTAGTCTTGACTCATATGTTAAGTTCGGTTGGTTACTTATTAGGACAGGATGTTGAGGCATCATATTTTAGCTTATTTCATTTGATGAATGTTCCACTGATTTATTTAGGTATTAATTTGGTTTTTGTGGAAGGTTTATGATATCTAAGGTTAATTAGGTATCGAAAGTAGTGCAGTACAGGTTATTCGTTGAATTATCATTTTTTGCTTAGTTCCGTGCTCACTTTATTTAATTCACTAGTTTTGTTGAGTCGGTGGCAATATATGAAATAGAGAGAAACGCAGCTTTATCACGGAAGTACCTGGTTTTCTTTGTTTCCATGGTTACCATTTTCACAACTGAATCGTGATGAAATAGAAATTATGATTACTAAATGATTATTTTGTGCCTCGAATTCAGCTGGCTTATTGAAATAATTTTTCGCGCGTGGATAAGGTCTACAATTCTTTTGTCAGTTGCATTATCTTGAGGTTTCGGGATACGTATCTCGTTATTTTATTGCTTGGTACAGTGTTTCTTTGTTATTTCAGGAGATATCCACCAGCAGAAACAACGCCTGCAGACTTGGATTCTGCTTCCGGTTCGCCGCAAAGCGGGAAAAACCCGTTCACGCCCGGACGGAAACTTCCTCAGTCCTTCCGCATAAAGGAGCTTCGAAGCCGGGAGAATTCTTTAGGCAGCCTCAGTCGACTGTCGACACTTCGGCGTAAACTCTTGGGTTCCTCGCGTTCGAAGTCCCAGCTGGACGCCGAACTCGGAGGCGGCACTCCGACGACGCCCGAGAAGCCATCCCAGGCGACCCCGTCGGCGGCGACGCACAGCAGTGATTCCAGGTCCAGGAACAACAGTGTGAGCAGGGATTCCGGGAAAAGAATCCCGCTGAGGCAGTTGACGTACAAGAGCGTCGTGGACTCGAGTTCCAGTTCGGATGACAACGTTGAAGAAGCGTTGATTGACGAAGAGAATAATAGTACGTTTGACGGCGCTGAGGATTCGTCGATGGCGACGTCTACGGGTTATTCAACTCTGCAGGTTCGTTTTCTGCAATTATTAATACTTTAAACTACTTGCTTTGATTCTGAGAGCATGAATGATGAGTGAAACTGTGTTACACTAAAATACAATGCACGACCAATTTTTGTAACACCGAATGCCCATATCAATTTTGGTTGTTATGTCGTTTCTTTTTAAATGGGTCAGTGATGCAATCGTTTCACCTTTTTGCCGACAAGTTTTGGCACTGAGGTGAAATAATTAAAATTGTAAATATTGGATTCGACATTGAGGGAACTTGAAATGAAAGAAACATTTTCAAACCAACTGAAGAAACGTGGACGCTGTCGTCTCGCGGAGCAGAAAATCGTTTCCCTGATAAACTGACAATATATTTACGTGCTGAACAAATTTTGATGTACGGAATAATTTTTCAATCTTCAGAATGAAAACAGAAATGCATGGCCTCTCAAGAGAATCATTTTTCGAATCCAATTCAAGAATGAGTCGTCTTGACCATCATTTCTCGATCGCGCATTCAACTGTAAATTGTTTTGGCCAGTTCATATGAAATTGTGTAAGAAAAAAAAATAGTCGATTCGAACGAAAATCACTGATTCCTCATCTCAGAAATCAACGCTAGCACGTGACACGTACATCAATTCATGTTAATTTTAATTAAATTTCAAAAAATAACGGATTTTCTCCATTCGCATTTTGAACTTTTTCTCGTTTTTTTTATGAACAGGACGAATCTAAAAAGTCTAGCGGAAAAGAAGGGAAAACAAGGCGAGTCTTCCAAATCCCATCGTTTCGAAAGTCCAAGAAGAAACACTCGGACGCTGCTTCGCCATCAAATGCGAACGAGCTTACATTTTCTCCATCAGCTTCCACCCAAGATTTCCGGCTGTCTGGTGGCGTTGACGTGGACGAAACCGAACTTTTGGTATTGGAATCTAATCCATCTATGGATTCCGAAGGAGGACTCAAGGGGAAACGCGGACTGAGTCGTCAAGAGCACGTTGTTTCCTCATCTCGTGAAGTTACTCCCATGCTCGATCCATCCGGTTTGGGTCGTGAAATGTGATGATGATCCTTTCGGGAATTGTTCCATTTGTGTCCTTTTACTGGAGATGCTTTTTGCTGCATTTTCAGGCTTTTTTTTTTTTTCGTCTAGCCCTTCTCACGGGAAAGAATGAAACAGATTTCGCTGTGTTATTTCCCTGTATAATTTCTGTGAAAGGAAGGTGCACGAGTCCGGTCCATGTATGAGGGTTGTCTGATTTCCGCGACGACATTGGGAAAAAAATGCTACCTATTACGCTGAATAACCTAAAGCGTAATGAATTTTTAATACCTGAAGTGCAATTCTGGAAGACTAAGAATTCATGTAAATATTAAGACCCCTCTTACCCGAAGACCCTTCGAGGCATTATATTTTAGAAAAACGTCACCCGAAATGCTCTCCTGAAATTGAACAGGATTAATAAGATGCTGGCAGATTTTCTCCTTCTGCTTATTAATAATGTTTGCAAAATTAAGAGAATAAAATCCCCTGAAGCATTGAGGATGTACCAAAAGGATCTTACCGCTAGATCTGTTCATATTGAGAGATTTCCATGGACCCTATTTTGTGTTGGATACTTCATTTCTTGGGGAAACCAGACAACCCTTTTATTTCAAGATTTCGCAAAAATGTGACCTATATCTGGAAAAAATGTACCCTTCAAGCGGAACGCATTTTTTAAATCCGCCTGAATGGATGGGTTGAAGGCGGGATTTTGAAATACCTGTAATTTTGAATTTAGGAAATTTCACGTCGCTAATTTTTTTTTTTTTTTCGCGAAGATTTCTTCGTCTTACGAATTTCTTTGAGAATTTCTCATCTCGGATGGTTGAATTTCTTATCTTGTGTGATGCAGTATTTAAAAGTTGTTCGAAAAAGTCGCTTCATGAACTCAAGAAAAAGACGGATTGATTCTTGGGTTTTTTTTTTGTCAAGGTTGTCATGTTTTTTGTCGCAGCTTTATCAGTTCCAAAGTTATCGCCGGTGATCTGAACGCGAAAGTGGATTTTTCTTTTTGGTGTATCTGTAGTACGTCGAAGACAAAAGAAAGCGTTGATTTCAACGGAATATTCTTCGCCTTTGGAGGACGAAATTCAATTTTGAATTTTATGTGTTCGCACTTTGGAATGTCAAAAGGAAGGCTAGAGAACCGAATGTTGCATCCAATGTCCCGGTCGTGTTGGGCATTTTTGTATCGGGGTTTCCGCGTTTATCTTTGTGTCTTTCTGTATCATGCGCTCGAAATGCGGGCGAATATCGGAGGAAGCTCAAAAATTCGTCCGCGGGTCTTGAGGTGATCTTCTACTCGGGAAAGAATGAAAGAATGTGATGTTGCCCTGATTTTCTTCGTTCTGTTTTTATTTTTTCCTTTCCTTAATCAAAATCCCTCATTTTGGGCTTTTAAATGAGCTTGACCTCGGTTTTCGTGTCGTTCAACGTTTTTTTTCGTTTCTAGATGATTCTAAATCATATCCGGCGGTGAAAAGGATTTTTTTGAGCTTGTGATAAATATTGGAAAGTGAATTGAATTGACGAGCTGTGAAATATGCATTCCGGTCCTGTGTCAGTTGATGGATTTAGTCGCCTGATTGAGTCCTTGGGATATCGAGGAGTCTCCGTGGGAATTCTTACCGCATCCTTGCTTTTTGTCTTGGGCCAATTTGCCTCGAACGTTTTTCGATCAAGGGTAAGTCGAATTTGATGTAAAATATGAGGAATTTTGCCGTTATTGTTGATGAAATCAAAAATAACCATTTGACAGGAGCGAGAATGTGTAGAATGCTAATTGCATTTTTGGATCACGAGAACTAGGAAATGTGAGATCAATGAAGATTCTTCAGAAAAAGTTTTGAACAGAAGGCTTGAGGTAATACTAAAACTCGTATGCAACAAAGCTGCTCGATTTTTTCGAATTGCCCTTGAAAATCGAAAAATGCTATAGAATCGCCTGGATTCAAAATTCTTTTCTGAAGAAATTACCAAATTACCTTCTGGAAGTTTTAAATTTGAGCACCAAAAAAATGCTTACATGTTTTCCCTCTTTTTAATAAGCGAATTTAAAACGGGCATACTTTCGCACCCAACAGGGCATCAAAGCAAAAATCCTGCATCATGCTCAACGACGGAAAAAAGAGTTTGAAAAGCTGCAAGAAAGCCTGAAGCAGTCTGATGGAGCTCTGGTAACTCCCCAACAGCGATCAATTCGAGACTTGAGCTTTTCCGACTTGAGAGATCAGTTGCAGAAGGGAACTTTGACTGCCTCTGAAGTACTTGATGCGTACGTGGCATGCGTGAGTTATTATTGATTGCAAATTTTATCGAAGTATAATCGTGGAAATATTTGTACATTTTTGCAAGAGAAACAATCGTGAATAACGCGCGGTTGCACCTGCAATGTAGGGTAACTGTTGAAAAACTAACTGGCTCCCTCCTGTACGACAAGTGAGCTTGTTAGAATGCTCCATTAGTCTTGGGGAAAAGCCATAAAAGGGGAACGCAAACCCGAATCTTTGTCATTTCTTTGCCAAAAGCAAGCCTGTCACCAAGAGGGTGAGAAGAGCATTAAAAAATTATATTGCGTCTTGGACTGCGTTTAATTTACACTTGGCGTCTACCGTTACGGACTGCATCTCTTCAGCATTCGTGTGACTGGAAACTCAGTGAAAACGAAATCTACGCAAAAGAATCTTCACATATAGTTTTTATTCGTTTTCATGGAATAAAAATACCGGGTCGCAGCATTTCATAATACATTTTCCTCTTTGCGTCTTCCCGCACAGGCCCTTCTGGTGACACAGTCCACGAATTGCGTCGTCGATTTCATCGAAGAAGCAAAGGCAAGGACGATGATTTCGCGAATATCCCTTTTTTTATTCAAGTATTTTGTGTGGTTTTCCCGCAATTAATGATGACGACAGGTGACAGCGAAAGCCTTGGATAGGCTCGGGCCCGGAAAAGGAGGTCCTCTTCATGGCATACCGATTAGCGTGAAGGAAAACTTTTCGATTACCGGCTATGATTCCACTTATGGAATCGGGAAACGTTTGGACATGCCTTCGCCTCGTGACGCTGCATTGATTCTTGTCTTGATGAAACTGGGCGCAGTGCCTTTTTGTAGGACGAATATTCCTCAAACCATGATCAGGTGAATAAAGGGATAGTCGAGAGTCGGATCTGAAGTAATCTCGTCTTGGACAATTTTAAACCTGTTTTTCTTTCTCTTGATTTGCTATTGATGTTCCTTTTTTTGTCTTCGCGATTCAATATTTTGTAGTGATCCAACGAAGGAAATAATTTTACGACACTGAAGAAAATGTGTGGCCAAGTCCTGGGCATTTCACCAAGAAATTGGAAAAGTCGCACTGTCGTGAACAAATTTTGCACTGAAAAATTGCTGCACGATGTTCATTCGCTTTCTTCCGATTCTTGAGTTACTATTTATGTTATTTTTACTCTTCGCGAGTCGCTCAAGAAAAGTTTTGGCCGAGTTCTGGGCATTCCATCAAAAAATTTAAAATTTCGCACTGTCGCAAAAATTATGTTCTCTGTGAAGAATTGATGCACGATATTTATTCGCTTACTTTCGATTCCATGCCAGAAATCAGTTTTTCGGGTTTTGAATTCATGTTGAACAATTCGAAAATCCATCAGGGTTTGAGCTTCTCGCTTTTTTTTCATGTTCGGGAAAGATTTCAGTTTTTGTCGCAAAGTTTTAGTGTAAAACAGATGCTCGACATTCTGTTTTGGTTCGTCAATCTCAGACAGAATATGTTTTCCCCAACAGCTTTGCAAGCGGAAACCCGGTGTACGGACTGTCAGAGAATCCGTATCAAAAAGGACGTACTTGTGGAGGATCTTCTTCTGGCGAGGGTTGCTTGATTGGTGCTGGTGGTTCCATTTTGGGTCTCGGAACGGATATCGGCGGATCCGTGAGAATCCCGGCTGCCTTTTCTGGATGTTGTGCCCTCAAACCGACGAACGGTCGACTTAGGTTTGTTCTCGACCGTCTCATTGATCACTTTTAGTTTATGATTTCATTCACAGTAAAATGTTTGGGTGAAAAGCAGTAAATTAAATTGTAAAAAATTCGTATTGTGCGACTTTGAAATTTGAGTAAAATTGTGTGGAAAACTTGTGGGAACGGTTGAAAAAAAAGGCATTGAGGTCGAAAATGTTGACCTTAACCTGATGAATTCTTTTACAACTAATGTGTAATATGGAGCAGCAAAAATTTAGATGAGCATGAAACGTGTTTTCTTCCCTTCAGTATACGGTTGAAATGTTATTTTGACATCCCTTTAAAGAACTTTTGTACCATAAACTTGTATACACGCATATTTCTAATTGTGATGTAGGAAGAGAAAAATTTCCGGAAGTGCCGTAAAGATTGATGATAATTTCTCCGTTTTTTGCGATTTCTAGGTATACTAGATTTCTGTGTACACTTTGTGGTGATGGGGTAATTTTGTCGGCTGAACATGCCCTTGAATTCACGTCGGGTTGGGAATCCACAGAAAATTCAGTTAATGGAGTTCTGTCGTCGCCATTGAAGGATCTTCTTCGGAAGTATTCCAAACGAATCTGTAATTTTCTGCTATTTATTTTTTCAGTTCCATTGGAATCCAAGAGCCTTTGCATGGAGTTTGCGGTCGTGAGTATACAAATGAGAAAAAAAATTTGTTGTTTATGTAGTGTATATGAATGATTTTGTGGAACGCTGTTCTTGATGGTCCCTGGCTCGTTAGTTACACCTACGGCTGGGTTCCTTGCTCGTGGAGTTGACGCCTTGGAGATGGTTTATCACGCAATTACTCGATCTGCTTTGCACACTGAACTTGACGCTTGTCTTCCTGTCCTGACGCCGATCGATGTTGCAAGTTTATTTTCCGTGTTCTCAGTTCATTTACTGTATACGTTTATTTTTTTCTTTTTTGCTCCAATTTCAAAAGTATCTTGTCCCGTTCTGGAAGCTGTGCTGTGATTTCCCGTATGTTCTTCGGAAAAACCGATTGGAAAGCAGTGCATGTGTCATACTGTTCGGATTTCATGCTTTTTTTTTCTATCCCGTGTCAATTCTAGAACATACCCGAAATCACGGAACAACTTCACATGCGCAATAATGATCGTGAAAAATATTTGAGAAGAGCATGGACAACTTAATGCCATTTTCAGTAATGTAACCGACATAATTCAATACTCCTTTAGCGCTTTAGTCCGTGTAAGACTCTTGCGTGACAGGAGGACTGTTTTTCACCTCCGGGAGGGGAATTGAAGTGAAAAATATTGAATAATGATTTGGGGGAGAACATTTTTAGGTTAATGCAGGTGGACACTCTGTGCAACGAAAAGGGACCAATAAGGGACCAAAAAAAAAATGGTCGTTGAGATAGAATTTCGTTGCAGAGAACCCCGATAACATGGGGAGAGAACCCTGTGGAACCAGAAAAAAAATTTTATTCGCAGAAAACCGTTGTAGAGAAAATCCACCCGTATACGGTATAAAACTTTCACATGAATTTAAAAATTATGAATTGTCTCGGTATTTTCGAGAATAGCTTCAAACAAGGGCTGACGTATGATTTTTGCAAGTGCCGCCAAGCTGGTTTTCAAAGCATTATTTGCAGAGAAATTTGGAATGCGGTTGGCCGAGAGCCCTTGAATCCTGCTGTAAATGTCTGAAAAGTTTTACATATTTATTTTTTTATTTGAACCTTTCTTGAAGATCAATTTTGGGTTGACCGCCTGTAACGAAGTCACGTGTTTCTCGGTGAAAATACGTACGATGTGCGAGGTCAAAATGCCGAAGAAAATTTCCTCCTCGCGACCTCAAAATTTTGATTACGAATTCTAGCGCACCCGAAATTGAAATACTGTACATTATCGAACAATCAATCTAGAATTTGTTGCTCCCGTGAATGTGGCATGAGCTTTGTTGTGTGTTGCGCCTTCATCCCTGAAATTTCTCATTTCCATGCATCCGTTCTTGTCTTCCTGTCCTGACGCCGATCGATGTTGCAAGTTTATTTTCCGTGTTCTCAGTTCATTTATGCGTTTTTTTTTTTTTTTTTGCTCCAATTTCGAAAGTATCTTGTCCCGTTCTGGAAGCTGTGCTGTGATTTCCCGTATGTTCTTCGGAAAAACCGATTGGAAAGCAGTGCATGTGTCAAACTGTTCGGATTTTATGCTTTTTTTTTCTATCCCGTGTCAATTCTAGAACATACCCGAAATCACGGAACAACTTCACATGGGCAATAATGAACGTGAAAAATATTTGAGAAGAGCATGGACAACTTAAGGCCATTTTCAATAATGTAACCGACATAATTCAATACTCCTTTAGCGCTTTTGTCCGTGTAAGACTCTTGCGTGACAGGAGGACTGTTTTTCACCTCCGGGAGTGGAATTGAAGTGAAAAATAGTGAATAATGATTTCGGGGAGAACATTTTTAGGTTAATGCAGGTGGGCACTCTGTGCAACGAAAAGGGACCAAGGGACCAAAAAAAAATTGTCGTCGAGAGAGAATTTCGTTGCAGAGGACCCCGATAACATGGAGAGAGAACCCTGTGGAACCAGAGAAAAATTTTATACGCAGAAAACCGTTGTAGAGAAAGTCCACCCGTATACGGTATAAAACTTTCACATGAATTTAAAAATTATGAATTTTCTCGGTATTTTCGAGAATAGCTTCAAACAAGGGCTGACGTATGATTTTTGCAAGTGCCGCCATGCTGGTGCAGAAGCAGTCCTCTCACTGGAATTACTCGTTTCTATTGAGTGATATATGAAAGCTGTGCGTATTTATGTAATGATGTACATTTAATTTCAATTTTTAGCAATAACTTCTTGCTGATGTCGCACCTGACCTGTATAATTCACGAGTTTTCAAAGCATTATTTGCAGAGAAATTTGGAATGCGGTTGGCCGAGAGCACTTGAATCCTGCTGTAAATGTCTGAAAAGTTTTGCATATTTATTTTTTTATTTGAACCTTTCTTGAAGATCAATTTTGGGTTGACCGCCTGTAACAAAGTTACGTGTTTCTTGGTGAAAATACGTACGATGTGCGAGGTCAAAATGCCGAAGAAAAATTCCTCCTCGCGACCTCAAAATTTTGATTACGAATTCTAGCGTTGGGCTTTAACTTTATGACATGTAATAGCTTGTTAGTTAGATCTTAAACAACGAGGGCACTTACACCGTACTCGAAACAACACACAACGCGGAAGTAGGGACTTTAAAGAGTAAAGGTACGTAGGCATTGTGAAATAAATCTCTGCGATACCCGCTGAAAGTTCATAATATATGTGCTTATTTTTTTTAAGGAATCGATTCTTGCGGGAGATGAGAATCGTGCCCCAGTTGCCAAAAAGAAGATCGTGTTTGGTTACTGTGAAGAAGATGGACTTTTTCCGCCTACCCCGGGCTATAGAAGAGCACTCCGAACCGTGAGGAGCGAATTGGAGAAGAAGGGATTCCGTTTTGTGCCATTCTCCATACCGAATGGACCGGAAGCCTTTCAGATTTACACAGACGTGTTGCTGGCTGATGGAATGAAGCAAGTCAATGCGGCAATGTTAGTGGGATGCATTTTTTGGCAGCGCCGAATGATCCGTTTGTTTTGTTTCAGATTTTCATTCCTCATTCTGAATATCTTTTCAACATTTCTGGGAATTCTTCCATGCAAGTTTACAATAATTACAACAGACTTTGTGTAAAGATGAGCGTGTGAACAAAATATTTGCCCATACTACAATTTTTTTTTTCGCAGTTTGTTTTTTTCTGAGCAACTTGAGTTCTCTTTAATCAGTCGGGTTGGCTTTTTGCAATGGCGCACCGTTAACGAAATTTCTGATTCTATAAACTCATCGTGATTGTTGCTGAATTTACAAATCTACAAAATTCACAGAAAATGTTGGTCACAACTCACAAAAGAAGATACAGTACTTTGGTTAATCGAGCCAGAGTGCGAGAAATGATCATCTAAATTGCCAAAGGCGTCATCAATTTCATTCGCAGCTACGATTCTGTTTTTCCTGCAGGGCTGGAGAACCTGTGGATCCGTCATTGAAATTGACTATGTTAGTATCATCAATTCCATTTTTCGTGAAGAAGTTGCTGGCTCCAATTATCAGCCTGGCCTCTCCGAAAACTTCTCGACTATCCACAGGTGAGATACCATGAGAGTTCATAAAACTTGAAAGTGTTTCAACAGGTGCGGGAATATAAAAATAAGACCTTGACTATAGGTATTACGCGGATTTTACTTGGGAAAATACAGTACTTCACAGTACTGCTTATATTTTTCACGAATTGTTGGAGAACCGTATAATAGAGTTAAAATAAGTTGGTGCTTGAAGAATGAGACAATGAAGTATTTATTGATTTTTATAGCTGGTTCGAGAAATAGTGCGACTCTTTGGGACAGAGTGCACGATTTGCGGGTGTACCGGTCCGAATTCCTCGCAAAATGGAAAGATGGCGAATTCGATGTTCTTCTTTGCCCGGCGTTTGCGTTACCTGCTCCACCGCATGCAGTTTGCGGTTTCGTGTTAAGTAGGTTTTCTAGGTCTTCCACGATTTAACCCCGGATTATCAAGTTTACGAAAAGTGTTCCAAGGACTGAATGTTGTCATCCAATCGCACGTCCGTAGGAAAATTCCGCTGTGTCTGCCTATAAGCTGCCATATTTTTTAAAATTCAGAATTCCACGTTCCTCTTAATAGTTTTTAATGATTGAGTGTTCAACGTAATATCTATATTCTTTATATTGCGCTACAACATAATCTTCACCTAAAATTCCGAAATCTGTGATATTATTTTCTGTCTGATAATATTTGCCTAAATTGTGTTCTCACACTCGACAAATATACCGTATAATGATGTAAGATCTTTTCGGTGTGGGTTAATGTTGTGGCGACATCTACGTGACAGTCCAGAAAAGGATGTCAGCTGCTGTTGATATAAATTCATCGAAAATTCCTAAATCTGTGGCATTCTTTTATATCTGATAATTTTCGCCTGAATGGTTTTACATTTTGCTGGATATAAATTGAATGCTGAGATCTACTGTTTTTTGGTGTGATTTACTCTTCTGGCGACATCTACGTGACAGTCCAGAAGAGGGTGTCATGTGCTGCTGATATAAATTTGAAACTTTTTTTTATCTGTATAGCTGCGGCATCTTACACGAGTTTGTTCAACCTCCTGGATTTACCCGCCGGAGTTGTGCCTGTAACTCGCGAAAACGAACAAGATCAAGATGAACTGGACGAATATTCAGTTGCTGGCGATCGCATGCATTTGGATGCGAAAAATGTGAGTTTTTATGAAAAGCAATTCGCGTTTATAATTTTTAGGGTGAAGAAATTTACCCTGGTGACGTAATAGTTGCGCAAAACGAAATTTGTTGGTTGAAAAAATTCTTACATTTTAGCTAGTTATGGGCGAAAACTTGAATTTTTCAAGTACAGTAATTGAGAAAATGAGAAACGAACAGCACAGTTTCATCAAATCTTTTTGTTTTTGAAATTTGGGAATTTTAAAAATTTGAGAGCAAAACATTTCTAGACTTATTTCAAATTCTTCATAACCAGTTTCAAAGTTACAATCTCATGCAGAAAACTTTCAAGAAAGCACAGTTTTTAATGTTTATAATGATCTTTCTGTGTGTGTCTAGAATGAATCAATATTTGTGAATCGTAAAAATGTCTTTCACCTGTAAAAAAAATTGCGTATCAATGACACATCTTGGAATGGATGACTTATACGTTATCCATGAAAGTTGCAGTTCAGGAATTCTGATCGAAAAATTGGCTTAGTTGAAGGATGTTTCATCACCTGAAGGGTTTCTCTTATTTTCTCTTCCAGGGAACAAAAGGAGCTTTTGGCCTTCCACTGGCAGTGCAAGTTGCTGGGTTCCCTTGGAAGGAAGCTGAAGTTTTGGCAGCCATGCGGGAAATTGAACAAGTTTCAAATGAGCTTTCTCCTGGCCAATTCTTGCATTCCCGTACGCCTTGGAAATATCCTCAGGAAGAGATTTAAATCGGTCTTGAATTTTCTTTTTTTCTTCAGTGACTCCCCTTTGCATGCATTTTTTTTTTTTTTTTTTTTGCAATACACTCGATTTTCTTTCTGGTGGCGTTCAGGACAAGATGCCTTGCATATGGGATCCCGATCACTTTATATGTATCGTATATGTATTTCGTATTCCTGCCATTCTCGAAGGAGGGAACAATGTTCTAGTGAGAAAAATTCGTGAGGAATGTGAGTGTAGAAAAAAGGTTTTGGTCATTTTGTAATGCTCTGGTCGCTCATGAGCGGTTTTGTGCTCTCGTAAATTTAGGGAACTCTGTGAACATTTTTGAAATATCTTTTTGCCATGTTACCACCTTGAAATTTCGTAAACGAAAATCACGTATAGTTTCGTAGCATTGTCTTATAGCCAACGATTGTCTCAAAGTTACTTTAATTGAGATTTGAATGCCCTCCGGGCGAATGAGATGGTGCTTCATTTGTATTTGTGATATACAGTACTGTACTAGTGTTCCGATCCAAGATTTTGAATAATCATTCTGGTTTCTTTTTTTTTTTGCTCAATTTGTCGTCACGAGAGTTTTTTTGCTCACTTTTCGAGTAAATCCAATCGGTGCTGGGTATGTTTTTTTTTATTATTTTGTTTTATCATTACTGTATCCCACTACGCACGTGCTGGTGCTGGTCGTTTGTGCATTGATACATTTTTTTTCTGAAAGTTGTGCATGTAGAGCATTGACAGATCGAAGAACTGTATAAATTATTTCCTAATATACTACTTCGCCTTGTCTTCAGCACATAAAAAAACGACTAGTTCTTTTTTTTCACTAAAAGTAAATACGCTAAGATTTTAAGGAGAAACTAGAGTGGTATTTAGTCCTTCATTGATGGGATGAAACAGCTGTACAGTCTATAGCGTATTTACTCCAGTACCTCAAGCACTTTTTCCCTCGAAATTAATAAAGGGGGGGGGGGGGGGCTCTTGGTTGAGAAGACATTTTTCAAAAGGTTTTAAAAGTTCTTGTTTTCATTGTACTGTATTTGATTTGATTGAGAAATTTTGGAGCTATTTTAAGAGAAAAACTGCATGCATTATGGAAACACTTGACAATTTTAGGATTGGAAACATCTGTTTCTTGTAATTTTGCCTGAAATTTATTTGCAATTTTATTGCAAAATGTCCCTATGTCGAGTCAATGTCCTCATGTCAGGGCATTTTTGTGATTTTTTAATGGTAAAATAAGTGTCCCTAGGTCGAATCGTCCGCAGGCCGAGGCGTCCGCATGTGGGGGTCTCACTGTACCTGCATGTTCAGAGAAAATTGTTGTAGACAATATGTTGGTCTTGATAGTCCAGCAGTGTATCAGGACGGCGCCTCCATCGCAGAATTAATCCATTTCTTATTTTTTGCTGCATGGCATCCTGATGGTCCTTGGTAACGACCCCCGACGCATTGCATGCAGAAGCAATAGGTGAGAACGCTCCAGCAGCAGCAGGTTGGAGCTGCTTTGTATCCCAGCTGGCTGCATGTATGGCCAGGTTGGCCCCCTCTGTGTCCGATAATACACAGGCACCAGCAACACTCCCGCAGCAGGTGTTCCAGCGTTCAATTGCACCCAGGGTACCATGGAGTCGCATCGATTCCTGCATGTGGCTATAAAGGATTATATGATGAAGCGGAACAGAAGTCGTGTATTTTTTTGCTGATCAAGAAAAAAAAGTGATTTTCATTTATGCGATTCTAAAATTCCTCTTTGATCTCACCATAAATCAGGAAGTAACTCGGGATGAAACAGCTGTACAGTGTATAGCGTATTTACTCCAGTACCTCAAGCACTTTTTCCCTCAAAATTAATAAAGGGGGGGGGGGGGCCTCTTGGTTGAGAAGACATTTTTCAAAAGGTTTTAAAAGTTCTTGTTTTCATTCTATTGTATTTGATTTGATTGAGAAATTTAGGAGCAATTTTAAGAGAAAAACTGCATGCATTATGGAACCACTTGAAAATTAGGTAGAATTCAGGATCAATTCATGTCTGAATTCAAATTTGGGTGTACTCATTTTTTAAGTATTGAAGTTTTAGAGTCACTAAAAATTTGGTGTTTGTCTTACTCAAGGGTGCTTGGCATTCTAGTAAGCACAGCATATTATAGCTACCTTTATCTGCAGCAACCAGCTGGAGGTGTCCAGCCTTACCTGAGCTTCATGAATGACTTTTCAGGAAGGTTATTAAAAATGTCATTGACCAGAGCTGGTTAAATGCATGCTCTTCTGGTGATCCTGCTTGGTTTCAAATCTTAATAAAATATTGGGTTTGGGCTGAGCCCCACCCTGATGCCCCTTGAATTGGCTTTGCCCCATGAATAAGACATTTAAAGCCTGTCAATTTTTATTGACTTGAAAGGTCACCCCCAGCACTGGACTCATTTTTTTTTACCCAGCACTGCGGGTAATACCTTAATTGATCATTGCTGAGGCCACTGAGTAACTGCTGATACTGTAGTACAGGTGGACACTTTCTCTACAACAAAACTCAATAAAGGGACCAGAAGAAAATTTGTTATTGTCATGGATAGAGAGTCATAGAATTTGTCATATAGAGAGCGTCCCATACATAGGACCACAAAATTGGTATACTTGCATGTTCAGAGAAAATTGTTGTTGACAATATTGTTCTTGTTAAAACAATGTATAGGTACCAGAATACAATTTGTTATTTTCATAGAGTCATGGAATTTGTCAAAGAGATCGAGAGCCCTATACATGGGACCACAAAAATTGTTGAACTTGTTCAGAGAAAATTGTTGTAGACAATATTGTTCTTGTTTGAACAATATAGGGACCAGAACAAAAATTTTTTATTGTCATAGAGAGTCATAGAATTTGTCAAAGAGGGAGCCCTATACATGGGACCACAAAAATTGTTATACCTGCATTTTCAGAGAAAATTGTTGTAGACAATATTGTTCTTGTTAGAACAATGTAGGTACCTGAATAGAATTTGTTTTTGTCATAGAGAGTCATAGAATTTGTCTTATACAGAGCGCCCCATACATGGTACCACAAAAATTGTTATACCTGCATTTTCAGAAAAAAATTGTTGTATACAATATATTGGTCTTATTAGTCCAGCAGTGTATCAGGACGCCTCCATATCGCAGAATTAATTTATTTCTTATTTTTTGCTGCATATGGCATCCTGATGGTCCTTGGTTACGACCCCCGACGCATTGCATGCAGGAGCAATAGGTGAGAACGCTCCAGCAGCAGCAGGTTGGAGCTGCTTTGTATCCCAGCTGGCTGCTTGTATGGCCAGGTTGGCCCCCTCTGTGTCCGATAATACACAGGCACCAGCAACACTCCCGCAGCAGGTGTTCCAGCGTTCAATTGCACCCAGGGTACCATGGAGTCGCATCGATTCCTGCATGTGGCATTTCGAGTTGCACTGCGCTGGTGAAGAGGTGCGTTATTACTGCATTTTACAGCTTTTTATTATTATTCGACTCAGAAAAACCCCTTCGGGTGTTTGTTAATTCGACCTTTTCCCCGCGCACAAGTACTGCATGTATAAGCTATAGTGATAATACATGCTTAATTATGCAGATATTTTAGGCTCTGAATGTGCGATTAAAAGTTGCGATGATTCAAAATTGTGCCATTTGTTGAGAGTTGCCATAGCATGTACAGTATATATGGTCAATTCTGTGTTGCTTTATGTATGGTCAGTTATTGGCAGCAAATGAAACTTTTGAAATATTAACTGTATATACAGTACTTTAAATACAGTGAGATCCCAAGATGTGGACATAATTGGTGCATTAAGAGTATCCTTAAGTTGAAATGTCTCTGAGTTGAGTCTCATTTTCCCTTAGACTTAAATTACTAAATTTTTAATTGGTGTTTTATGCACAAAATACTCACCATAATTCCATGAAAAAATTTTTCTTCCAATTTAAAATGGATTCAATCAATATATTTCAACACAATATAGACATTTGGGGAATTGAATA
Source organism: Notodromas monacha (assembly GCA_905338405.1). NCBI lineage: Eukaryota > Metazoa > Arthropoda > Ostracoda > Podocopida > Cyprididae > Notodromas > Notodromas monacha. The sequence continues at coordinate 6,714 of CAJPEX010003300.1, read as the reverse complement.
CTTATGCCTCTGTAAAGTACATAGAAATGTTAGAATTCTCTGTAAAAATAGCATTCAAGTGAAAAAGCAAGAAGGAAGTCCCTTTATGCTGGAGGTAAATTTTTTAAATTAGCTAAATGGATCTTAAAATGGTGAGAAAAATGCCCAAGAACTTTTCTTGCATAAATTTTAGGGTTGGAAATACAGTATCTGTTTCTTGTAATTTGGCCTGAAATGTATTTGCAGTTGTATCACAAAATGTCCCTATGTTGAGTCAGTGTCTTCATGTGGGGCCTTTTTTAAATAATCTTTTAAGGGAAAATATGTGTCCCTATGTCAAATTTTCTGCAGGTCAAAGTGTCCTCATGTGGGGGGTCTCACTGTATAAGTGAACAACTATTAAGTTAACAATACATGCAAAATATGCTGTACTCCCATCTCTGCAGAATTCCCACCTTATTAGCCTACTATATTACCCTTATAACCTCGTATATTAAATTTCATTTCAGACATATCCCAGCATAGAATAGATAATTTGATATGATTGCGAGAAAAACCTTTTGGATTTGTGTGCGGCTCTCGTCTGCCGTGATCCTTTTTTCAATTTTGTGCAAACTGGCGACAGGATTTTTCAGAAGCTATTTGACAGCCAACACCGTGGGCAAATCCGTGCTGAGTGCAGAAAAACATCCGTGATCAAGAAAGTAAGCATTATTCAGTAAATATCACACCCTGCGAAAAATTTGCGATTTTCTTCATAAATCGCGTAGAAATTCATCCACACTTTCCATTTTAATTGAAATTTATTCAGTAGTGACAGCGTTTGCTCATCATGAACATTGAATTCCTAGAAGCATACATTTTACGAGAATATTTTTTTGAATTTTTAATGAGTCAAGCATTACACGTTGCTAAGACTTATTTCGATCATGGACTAGTGTCCTTGAAATTTTCATGAATATCATGATGATCAAATTTGATGGTGGTAAAATTAATCAATTTAGACATCATCATTTATTGTTTATCTCAGATATATTTAATGCTCTAATGCTTAAAATTCGTCAGTATCTCCAATTATTCAGAAAATTTCACTGTGAAACTAATTGGTTTAATTTTTCTCTTTGTCTGTCAGCATATGCAGTCCAGAGTCATGTTTCAGTACTAATTACTAACGCATACTTTCCTTTTACTTTACTTGAAAATTCAGCAAATGCAGAATCATCCCTTAAAAAAACTGCTCAAGATATGTGGAGAAGCAGAAGGAGCCTTTTCAGATCCAGAACCTGGCTTGAAATCAGGCTCCCATCAAAGAGCTTTTGTCAGATGTTGAGAATGGCTTGTGTCCTAGTTTCTGTGACTCTTTGTGTCTTGCTGCTGGGGTCACTATTCTTCGGTCCCACAATTATTGATTCCAGTCCTGGTGTTGGTTTTTCTGGAAGCCATGAACTTCAAGTGCAAAATGATGTTCATGACCCATGTGAGTTTCCTATGTCTTACTTTATTGAAATATTCCATATACAGGTGCTGGTAATCCATTGCTGGACTAGGGTTGGATTGCAAAATGGTGAAATTGTGAGACAGTATATATAGAATTACACAAGAGCATCAAGCACAAACACTTCAGAAAATTGGCTCAAGCAGGTCAATTTGTGTGGCAGAGGTCAAATTGTGAGGCTGGGGTCAAACTGTGGGACAGAGGTCTAATTGTAGGGCAGAGGTATATTTGCAAGTCAACCTCCTACCAAATTTCATTATCAAATTGCAGAAAGTCAAATTGTGAGGTACATCTGTATATAGTCAAATGTTGACTTGGTATAGCCCCATACACAGAGTTTTGGTCTCACATTGTGCCAAAATTTTCCACCTGGATAAATTATCCTCTATTATTGTTTTGATTTTCTCATATTTGCAATACCTTGGATTCATTGCCACCCATGATGATAATGCTGATGAGAAATGGCCATGGTACTGATGATGGTGTCTGGAACTGAATCAACAGTACTGAACAGAATTTCTATTGAAAGCTAAAATTAACCAGCCTTTTCCATTATGCAAGAATGACTGCTGCTGATATGTTTCATGCAAGAATTTGAGTAACAGCTCAATTTTGTGTACCAAAACATAAAATGGCTGACTTATATAGTTTTATAATCAAATCTGGTACAAATTTGCTTGCATTTTTCACAATAATAGAAATCAGACATTTAAATCCCTTTAAGAAGTCAGACACACATCCACCAGAAACTGGAAGTAAAATACCTGTCGTTCAATCTTGGAGAATATTAAAACTTACGTTGTCACTAAGGGGAGTTCACATACACGACCAGTACCAGTACCGTACATTTATTATTTACTCTTAACTCGTCCTACTTGTATTATTCAGTGAGTAACTGTTTACTTTTTTCTCAACAGGATTTCAAAAATAAACAATCCCCTTTAGAAATTGTTCATTGGTTGAAATTCTCCTTTTTCTATTGACCTGGTCAAATATGCTCTAAACCTATGATCAATCCAAAAATATGAGCCTTATTCCTTGAAAAATCTCAGCTAAAAATCACCCTCACCCTCAAAAAATGTAAGAATGGAAATTACTTGTTGACAGTGAGTAAACTGACATGAAGGACAACATAAGTTTGAAGTCACTTTTTATGGAAAAACTTTCTGGTGCTGGAGAAAAATGAAGACCACAAGAAATAAAAAAAATATGGCTACTGGTACAACAAATGTCATTTCAGTTCTGTTAATTCGGTTGTTCATGTCTTATTGCCAGTGCCAGTTTTCATGTCTAACCTGGAACCAGCAGCTCAAAATGAAATGCAAAGACACAAGCTGGAACCTGCTGCTCAACTAAACAAGGGGGATTTCAANGGCTGACTTATAGTTTTATAATCAAATCTGGTACAAATTTGCTTGCATTTTTCACAATAATAGAAATCAGACATTTAAATCCCTTTAAGAAGTCAGACACACATCCACCAGAAACTGCATGGAAGTAAAATACCTGAGCAAGTTAGAACCTCTTATAATTTTGAATGCAACAGTGATTCCCCTCAAGTGTATGTGCTGGTCATGGTCATGGCATGTAAATAATAAATGAGAATTGAGCAGGATGAACATAATAAGTCACTCATGCTGTTTACTTTTTTCTCAACAGGATTTCAAAAGTAAACAACCCTCTTTAGAAATTTTTCATTGGTTGAAATTCTCCTTTTTCTATTGACCTGGTCAAATATGCTCTAAACCTATGATCAATCCAAAAATATGAGCCTTATTCCTTGAAAAATCTCAGCAGCTAAAAATCACCCTCACCCTAAAAAAATGTAAGAGTGGAAATTACTTGTTGAAAGTGAGTAAACTGACAGAAAGGACAACATAAGTTTGAAGTCACTCACTGTGGAAAAACTTGCTGGCACTGGAGAAAAATGAAGACCACAAGAAAGAAAAAAATATGGCTACTGGTACAACAAATTGTAATTTCAGTTCTTAATTAAGCCAACAAGTACAGAATAACGGTCACGGTCAAAAGTACAGATTGGACCTTGGTCGTCGAGTTTTACTTTACGTTTCTGTGTTCGACCTTGGACGACGAGTTGATTTGTTCCCCCTAAAGTTAAGGGGCAAAAAACAGACAATTGGAATAACGGCGGAACCCTTGAATTCACCTCCGGGCAAAAAATTCAAGATTGTTGGAACTTCAAGAAAAAATAAGCTTCTCCAACCAAGAAAACCATCGGTCACCAAGGTGAGTGTAGCATATTCTTCATTCAGGAAAAAACAAATTTACTAAAAAATAACCTGGGTTTTTTTTATCTTTCGAAAAATTATTTTTCCATCATCCAGGTCATGATGATCTCGTACAGTTTCGACGCGGATCTGATCCTCGGACAATTACTCAACATGGACACGCGAGTGCTTTATTTTGAAGATCCTCTGCTTCTGTTTGACGACGTTTATCGACTGACAGGGTCCGAAAAAGGTGGAGAAGTCTTGAAACGAAACGTCGTCGACGAAGCCCTGTCACTTTTGGATGACGCATTCGAGTGTGTTAAGTTGCCGGTAGCAGCCCATAACTGTTCACCATTAATAAAATTAAAAAAAGCATCGTTTTGTTTCGTTCCTAGTTGACACTCTATCTCAATAAGTGTTTCTAAATTGTTTTATTCTTTATTCTCGAGAATAAAATAAATAGGAAACACGATCCGCCAGGGAACATGGCAGGAGATAACTCCGTAGTTATCTCAGAAAAGGAAATAGTGAATGTATTTCAGTGGAGGATAATCGATTCTTCAAATCAATAATAGACAAACTTAATAAGAAAAACTCAATTCAGCAAAAATTCACACTCAGGAAAGAAAACGATGTGCATGCCGCAAACCGAAAGAAAAGACTGTAACAAAATGGGGTGAAGAAAAATGGACAAATGTTTTTGAATTGCGCAATCTGGGAAATCCAGAAGGGATTTTCCGGTTGCGGGAAATTATTATAGTTATATTAGTTTACGTATATTCAAACTTCTGGGACAACAGTAGTCATTGTCATATATTCCCCCGCGTGGGACGACTATATCTTACATCAACTGCAGTTGCATTTTATTTATCTGATCAAGTGCACATAAGTGCTTTTTAATTATCAATGCATGATTACGTAAATTACGTAAATTAATCGTACTGTACATACGTGTGTACAGTCTACGGGTCAACATAAAACACCTAACATAAAATAAAATAAAAACAATAGTTAAACACGAGACAAAGGACGAGACTTCAGATTAAATGTATTTGATTGGATTTGGGTGGGAAAATCTTCTTAAAACAAAAGCAACTGGGACCAGTAAAATAGCTTTGTTGTAACAACAATTCCTTTTAAAGCAATTCATTCAACATTTATTGGGCAGGTACCTAAAAGACAACTTTTTGGTTATCAATTGTACTGCATTTACTCAAGTACCACGCGCCCTAAAGTAAGGCACGCACAGGGGTTTTTCAGTTGAAATTTTTGCAAAAATCTTATCCCCGAGTAAAACGTTTACCCCAATTTTTAGTGAATCTAAAACCATAAAATTTTGAGAAAAAAAAAATTTGACTTTAGGCATGAATTGAACAAAAATCTGATCAATTTTCAACTTTTTCAACACAAACATTTTTTCTTGTTATATTTGTTCCAAATTTCTCCATTATAATTAAGTATATTGCACACATAACTTCCTAAAACTTCTTGAAAATGTTGTATCAGCTTATGACGTGCACCCCCTTTTTTTCTTCTGAAATTTGGGGAAAAAGGTGCACGTGGTACTCAAGTAAATACGGTATTCCTTAAAACGAGATTCGTTGTAACAAGATTGTACCGTACACCACAGTACTGTACATATAAATGCATGAATAAGGATCTTAAAAAAAAAGTATCGTCCTTTAAGTAACAAAATTGAGAACTTTTACTGCAAACTTAAATTTACTGTCTTGGCTCTTACAACACCCTGTAGTCCCGTAAGTCTAGGGTGAAGGCAAGGTTGACGCTTGCACACGCCGACACTTACGACGACGACGACGACGCTGACGATTCCCTAAGAGATGACAAGCACGCCCAAGTGTCGGCGGATGACATGTTGAGGTGCTTGGAAGACGCTTGTAAAGCATCGTCTGTGATTGCCTTGAGATCTGCGAGGCTGAATTTGAGAGACATGGAGAAACTTTGGAATGCGCAACGCGCGCGAGGAATTCAGCGGGAAAAGATTAGCAGAGGCCCGGATTTTGAATCTGCATCAGAAGACCCGCGTTTGCTGCTCATTTTGCGAGACCCCAGAGCCATTTTGTACAGGTGAGAATAAGGGGGTTCCTAGCTTTGTATTCGATGAGGAGACTGTCAAATATTTATTTCGCGACGAACAAAGCAGAAAAAAAAGGTATTTTTTTGGGGTTGGTGTATTTTTGTTGGCGCGGGTTTTATATCAGAGAAATAATTTTCTTTTTTTTCAGAATCAGAATTTAGGTTTTTAATCAGGATTTAACTAAGAATCATATACAGGAATTGACTCTTAGGTAATGTTCGAATAGAATTTCGAATTTAATGCTTGTTTTTCGAGGATATTTTCATTCAGGTGACGTGTTTTCTGTTCAACCAAGAAACTGCCAAACATTTATTTTGTCACTGGAAAATATTTTGCGGTTTCTTACTTTTCTCTGTTTTGTTTCGGATAGAAATATGCGGTTACTGGTTTATTTTTAATCCTTATCAAATTTGATTTTTTGTTCTAATTCAATTTGACGTGTATAATTGACGAATACCTGATGACCCCAGATTTCTACCCATTATTTGAGGGACCCGAGGGTTATTTCTTCTGGGGGCCAAAATTTCATTTAGCTATACATAATGAAGCCTTTTTCTACCTAAAATGTTTTCTCATAAAGGATCAGAATGAAAGAAATATGGTTGCAGTTTTTTTTCAATTGGAATTTCATATAAGCTCATTGAAGGACAGCTGATCGGAATGCAGTCAACCCCCGTCTAACGGACTTAATTCGTACAATAGACAAGTCTGTTAGACAAAAAGTCCTTTAGACAAATTCAATTAAAATGAGACCCCAAGATGCGTATGTAATTGGTGCATCAAGAGTGTCCCCAAGTTGACATGTCCCTAAGTTGAGTCTCATTTTCCCTTAGACTTACATTATATAATTTTAATTTGTGTTTTATGTACTGTACAAAATACTCACCATAATTCCATGAAAAAAATTGTCT
>CAJPEX010003299.1:9313-30080 GCA_905338405.1 Notodromas monacha | reverse complement strand
AAGAAAGTGAGTTCATAAAAACGTGGTAAAAAGGAGTCGACATCCGTACGAGGGTTCATTCATAAGCTTTGAGACTTTTTGAAATAGATTCAACAGAGTTTCAGCAATTCCAATTTTTTCTAACTGGCATAGTCCCATCATTTGGCAGCATTTCAGTGCTGTTCAACAAGCCAATTTCAATGCATTTTTCCATGCAATAAATTCAGCAATCAAAACAGCGCAGAAAATAGAGTTCGGTTATTCGATTAAAGCTGCTCATTGATGGCGGAAATAAGGCTGTCCCGTTTATCAAAATCTATCCCTTTCATTTTGTTCTTCACTGTCGGGAACAGCCAGAATAATTCACAGAGGGTGATTAACCGAAAGACAGGGCTCGATTTTTGTCACGGTTCTGATAATTGAATTCATTGCATAACAAAATGCATTGAAATTGGCGGAGAGTATGTTGAACAGCAGCACTGAAGTTTTAGCAAAGATGACGCTATGCGATTAAAAGAAAATTTTGAAATTAAAAAAAAATCTGTTTGACCTGTTTCAAGAAGTATCAAAACTTCTCCACTCTACTAGGCGGTACCAACGATGAGATTCGCCAAAAATAACTGGCCAAAATCTCGAAAATAAATTCAATTTAGAAAAGAAAATACAGTAATACTAAAAGCCCAATATATATGTAAGCCGAATCCAAGTCATGGTCCACTAACGACTAACCTATACCTTCCCGCACACGAACTGCAAATTCGCAATCCGGAGCCGGGCACCACTTGACACTCTTGTGACTGTCCACATAGGAATTGACCAGGAATCTCGCATACAGTTGCAATGCGTGCGAATCTGCACTCAGCAGCGACTCAATCTGCTCATGGGAAACGAGTTGTTCGCAATCACTTTGAGGACATGTCGCCCATTCGTTCATGGTGCCGCTGAGTATGCGCGATGAAATGTAGTCCCTGTAACAGTCCCTGCAAAATCGGTGCCCACAACCCGCGTCTTCTCCGCGCCACGTGGGTTTCGCGGGTTCCATGCAAATTCCGCACTCGAATGTCGTCAGCAGGGAGGATTTACTCTTGGCAGAACTTCGCCTCTTTGTCGGGGATCCTGGTGCACTGCTGTTTTCGCCTTCCTTTTCCGCTACAGCTGAAGAAATGAATAAAAGATACCTCTGAAGAAAGATAACGCGTGTATAGTTTATTGCCGGCATATTGTATTATGTTCTTTTAATACGTCAGAGCTTTGGTCCAGTTTGGTGGCTAGAAGTAGCAGTATAATATGAAAAAGCAGCAGATTGGATCACTGGTAACACTGGACGAATGATGTGAAGTAATGCACAGAAAATAAGTGAATAGTGGGTAGTTAGATGACTTCGCATAACTGAAAACTTCCGTTTACACCTTGGTTAGTTAAAAATGTGCGCGGCAAAATATGTTCGTATAATACCAATTGCCTACTAAAAATCAAAATGAATCGTTCATTTTTAAAGCATAATCGATTTTAAATTATAGTGTATAATCTATGATTTGTTGGACTATCACAATCGTTCCATTGAAAAGTCTGAAATTCAGTTATCCATCAGTACGAGAATCCGTTTCAAGTTTTAACGTGTTCTAAAATAACGAAGCTGGTGATCGGATTATTTGCAGAATAAATGAACAAAACAGATTCTGAAAACATTAAAATTTGAATCAAGCCCTTTTTATCTTCGTATATGCGAAGGATTTCAATGTCGTCAGCAGGTAATTTTTCCCCCATTTTTATGCAACTGTTAAAGAGGAATAAACTGCTCAGAGAACCCAACCTGATATCACATAATTTTATTTCACCCAAATTATAGGGAAGATCTGAGGATAGTTCACTCAAAGATTCTTCTAAAGCTAATGTTTCCCAATAAAAAAGAAATATGCAGCAAACTTTGTCCAGCTATCAGGTGACGAGAGAAAAATTTAGCATAAACACATATATTTAACAGTGAAGATTAAGGCCGGAAAAAATGCCATAGTTTAGATTGTTGGAAGGAAAACGGCCTGAAGGAAAAAAGGTTTGATTGAGGAACGTCGATTATTGTAATAGTCAAACGTGATACAACTCAAAACTTGATAGGTATAATGAGAGGAATAGGTTTTAGTCATTCACTTTTTTTTCGTTCCTTTCTGTCCTTTCATTTAGCCTGATGTCTCCATTTTTTTCAAGATCATTGTCTCTATCGCCGTCATTTCATCAAATGCGGGCATTTTCTCATGACACCGCTGTTAGATAAAGAAGAAATCCAATTCGGAAAATATTCGAAAATAAGGTTGTTTGAAAACAGTTAGGGCCGTAGCTAGTAGTAAACGTGTCGCAAGAGCCCGGGAAGCATCATAAAAAGGTTGTTCGAGAGGAACAGGGTCGGCACTACGTCCTCATTCTCAGAGCACTGTCGTGGGGACGCCTTAATTATCTGCTGCACTTCGGCAATGGCAGCTTGCATTTCTGCGCGCAATTGCTTCGCGTCCAGCACGTCGTAGCGGAACTCGTCCTCGTCGTCGGAAGCCGCTGGCGAAGAGCCATTGCCAGGGTTGCCAGCGGAGATGCCTTCCAGTAAATCGGATTCGCCGCCGAGCGTCGCGGAAGACGCCTGCCCGGCGGCCCTCCCGTCTTTGTTCTCATTGCCTTCCAAGGCTGAGCAAAGATAATACTGTTATTTAATAATATACGAATGATTATTCATCTGTTCAAGTACTGCTTATATAAGCAATTAAAATTCCTGACCTACCCGAGGCTTATTCGTTCTCAGTACTTTGGTATAAAGACAGCGGAGGTCCGATTTTCCAGGGAAATTAATAAACTTGTACAGCAGAATCTCGTTACAACGAAGCGTTTGGGACCTTGAAAAATTCGAGTCTATATACGAAAATTCCGAACAACGTTGTGACATTTTGGCTTTTGGGCATAGACAAAAAACGCGAAATGTAAACGAAGGTGTCACTACAAATCAACTCGAACGATTCAGTTTCTTGAATCGAGAGGAAAGTAATCAATTTAAAAAATTGTACTCGGACATTTCGTATCTGCAGTTATTCGTTACTTATGTAATGCTTGTTGTACTTCATTTACCTTTATATTTTTGCAGAATTCGTTCCTTTTTGGGTCTGCGTTTGCGACACCTACTGTCGATTCACCATGTCACCTACAATTCTTAGTTTATTTCAAAAGCTGCGTTTTAAAAGTTACAATGAAAAGAAACTAGAGTAATTTTTGCATGAAACTAAATTCGGATCCATTTTGGATGCTTTAAAATTGGTTTCTGGTGGACGAAATATCACAAGAAATCCTCGATTTTCTCAAATGGGGAACGGACGATGATCGAGGAAAAAATATCTTCGAGGCTCGTCAATAAACTATCACGATAATTAAAATCCGAAATTCTTGAATAATTTTCTCATAAATATGCTTAAATTTTACGAATACATTAATGATATACCGTATATGCACATGATCCTCCTATGCCTCGTCATTTTTTATGCTGCAGTAAAACAAAAATCAGCAATTCATTGGTAAAACAGATGGCACATTATATTAGGCTTAGCATAGCACTCGAAAAGATACGGTAAACATACGTATCTTTTCGAGCCCCTCGTTTTTGAAAAAAAAAAAAAAAAAAAAGAACAGGTTATGTATGGTATGAGGCCGTATGACTGATGGTCTCCTATAGAAATGCGGTCGGAATTTCAAATGAGCTTGGTCATATTTGCTGATAACGAAACACTAGTAATTTTTTAACGTTTCACATTCTGGAATTTAGAGCTTGAAAAACATGTCCGGTAGTAGAGTCTAGAGTTCTGTTTTCGTCAAAGCATAATTTAGTGAATTTTTATGAAAATTCTAGAGGAAGCAGAGGCGAATCTGACAGTACAAATAAGTTCTAAAAGAAACGGCAACTTAAGAATGGGCCATGGCGAATGATTTACATTGTATTCTTTTTTGGGTATGCTTAATGTTCAAACCGTGCACTGCCAGTGTTCATGCGTGATCATTTTATCACAATATTTTGAGAAAAATGAAAAACGTTCGCGCTTAAATACTAGGATGTGTGATTGTAACTGTCCCGTTATAAAAAGTTGAAGCGTGGTCGAACCTTTCTGGGGAAACATTTCAAATATTTTTTTCGCACACAAATTTCCCCAATTTTTTTTTTAAATTTCATATATGCGTGAATCGGCGATACTGGCTCTTAGGTGCAGAAATAAAATTCATAAAATGCGCAAACTTTGCTGATTTTTATGGCAATCTAATATTAGAACACTAACCCGCAACTGTCGTTAAATCCTCCGTCGACAGCCCTCCAGCACCGTTGCTGCTCAACATTCCACCCAGAGTTACGACAGTAAGAAGTAATGCTTACAGTCCTAAACTTAATTGACGAAAATCGCGACGAATTCGACCACTCGGAACTATTCCTTCAATTGCTTTTCTCTACCTGTCCTCGATGACAACGCACGACGTGACAGCGAGTAATGTTTAATCTCGTCGATAATTAGGGATAACGGGTAATCAACGAACATCCATGCTGAACCTTCACCAAGACCTCCAGTCATCATTCCGTTTGCTTTCTTCTTGAGAAGTATTTCTGAAAACCTGAAAAATTGTTTTAGCGGAGGTTCCCGCCGACGGTTTCGACCTAGTATTCTATTTCGAAGAATCCATTGATTTGATTGGGTTCTTTGAAATATGACTGCATGCGTTATTTGGAACCATTTTAAGCTCGTGTTTCATTTGGCATAAATTTTCGAGTTTCGGTTATCGTAATTCTTTTTGGAACATCACGTATTAACACAAGACATTTAGATAAATTAAGAGATTTATTAACTGTATGCAATATAACGTATTCTGTACCCGTAAGCATTTCCTCAACCTTTGCTATGGATGATTGAATCTCATCTCCACGAATTTAATTTTACTTAAAAGGAAAGAAGACGCAGAATTGATGAAAATTATTTCTTATCCTTGTGTGATCTAAATTTGAAATTCTTTCGCAGTTTTGAAGTTCAACCTTCAACGAATTCTTGAATTTCCTTTATAGTAGGGCAGGAGGCTCCATTAATTCTCTAAAAACTGGTTCACCGAGCTCAAATTCCCCGAAATGAACTGAACCTTTCAAATTCGGTCGCGAATGTTCAGCATCAATCCCTCTGTAAAACGGGTTTGCGTTCCATGATATATCAGCAGTAATTTTGGCGATCATCTGTCGTCGCCTGTCGTCCGAAGGGAAATATTTGTTCCAAGAATTCCTTATCGCACCGGAAAGTTTCTCGGGATCAGGAGCCATAATAGAGAATCAGGTTACAGCATCCCAAGATGTCACTTATGTCGAACAATTTTTGCAACACCTTGGATAGATAAAAAGAGAAAATATTGATAGATATACATGAATAGAGAGCCAAGAAAAAGACATTGAAAAATGAGGTTCCGGTTACCTTCTTGCGTTTGCCGGGGCGCAAACGCACGCATCTGATTTCAATTACCGCCCCAAGATATCCAGAAGGTTCTCAAGTCGCAAGTTGGTGCATGCAGTGGTTGATATTAAACAAAAAAGGAAGGAAAAATATAAAATCAGTCGAAGCAAAACATTCGCGCTGTCAAGTTGGTGAATTTTTGTAGCGCATGACCTGCTTTATTGAGCAGTGTCAAGTTCAGCCAGCAGCAGCAGCAGCAACAGGCAACCGCAACGCTTATGAGGATGTCGTATATTTACTTCAAGAGGATTACAAGGCTTTTTGTTTTGCTTTGTTTTTTTTATTTTTATTTTTTTGTTTTTTTCACACACAAGAGGTGACTCATTATTGAAGCAGCGGTTCAACAAAGCATCACAGGCTTGTCGTTGCCTGTGCGGCGCGTTTTTTGCGTTGCCCCTGTGATGGGAAGCCATTTCGTGCTTGTGTTTGCCTTCAATGGGAACAGTATATTGTATTGGTTCTTGATTCGCGGAAACGGTTTTTATTTACTCAATCCCTAGTCACTCGGAGTATTATTATTTGACAATATACAGTATCAGTTTCTGAAGGTGCCAAATAGGCTTGCTTGCTTGTGTTGAAATTTATTCGCCGCATTATTGATCGGCTGTGGGCTTTTTTTTTTTTTGAAGTCAGAAAATGCTGTGACAATCCCTGAAACAGTGGAAATGAGTCGAGTGCGCTTTTGGGGGATCCTTTTGGCATTTTTAGCCATCAACGAAAACTTCTGCGATGCTATAAACTATATGCAATGGAACTGCGACAAAACACCGGACACGATTACTAATTCTATGAAAACCCCTGGAGACAACGGATTCAAGATTTACGTCACCGGGAATCCGAGTGCTTATAGTCCAGGGAAGGCTTACACAGGTCAGAAATTCAAATTTTATTATTGGAATCTTACCTTTTTTACTTACAATTTTCAAGGAAAAAGATTGGTAATAATTTATCGTGTGATCGGGTTTTCACTCATTTGAGATATACTGAAATACCTGGGTTTTCTCCGTTTCCTCAATTTCAAATCGTTTTCCAGAAATTCACATTTTAGAATTCGGGCCTTACCATTTGAAATTGCACTTTTAAAGGCAAAGGATGCTCAGTGAAGTTAACGTGTGATCGATTTTTTATTCGTTTGAGATATACTGTAAAATACCTGGTTTTCTCCGTTTTTCCTCAGTCTTTTGTTGCTCTTCAGACGAAAAATTAAACGTCTCATATTTTTGATGCAGCTTTCAAAAAACTGAAAAGTGATGCATTTCCTGTCGTTGCTCTGAGTGATCGCCAATAACTTCTTTCAAATTTCCGCATGTGTTCCACAGTTTTACGAGCGTTGCCGGAAATTGCTGTTGAAATGAACTTGAAGCGGAAATATTTAATCGAGGAAACTGCTGGTTTATAATTTTGAAATTATCTACGGTTGAGAGATAACGAATGCCTTCATGAGTGATCATGACACAGAATCAATATAAATAGATGTGAGAGAAAAAAAATTAACTCAAAGGACCCAGCCGCGATTGAATATCATTATATCCTGGAATCCGATACTTGAAAATATGCATACAAACCATTTTGCATGTCTTCTGCGTCATTTCGTGTACATGTGAAGGGAGAATTATGCTTGCAGGCAAATCGAATGGTTTACATCTAAATGTTTACTGAGCAGATCACTTTATTGAGATTTTCATTGAGATATGATTCTTGTGTATGTAGGAGGGGGTCTTTAAAGCCTATTTTGTATCGACATTTGAATAAAGATAAGTTACTTTTATCCTAATTTTCTCTTAACAGAACATCAGCCGCACTAAATCGGTACCATATTGAATGAATTCTCTACAATTTGTGGATCTAAACTTGGGCTGAATTACTGTATCTCAATTTAATTCTTGTTGCACTATAAATAAAAAATCAACAAATTACGCAAAGGTAGGCAAACGCAGAAAAGTTCATCGCACGTGAACTGATCAGATCGGAGAACTTCTCGAAATTATCCGCGATATTAAATTTTCCAACTTACTCGCTTATTTTTGTAATGAAAAATGCAACCTTGAAGTGATTTAAAAAATATATATATAAAGTGATACTGTCTAAAATGTATCTTGATTCACAGTGAATATCGAAGGACAGAGGTACCAGTACGGGAGTCAGAAATTCCTTGGGTTCATGCTGGTGGCGCAGCCCGAGGGGTATCACGCAGGTGGGATCGTAGATGTCGGACGATTCGAGTTAACCGGCGATGCCATGACGACTTATTCACGCAAATGTCAAAATGCTGTCACTCATACCAACATTGTTCCCAAGACGGAAGTTTCTGTCCGCTGGAAAGCCCCTTCGTCTGCCTCCGGTTGCGTCATGTTCAAGTTGAGCTTCTTTTCGCGTTTCCTCGTCAAGAAGCGTCTTACAAATCCTCAGGGGTTTATTTTTTAAATTACATCGGGCCCTGGGAGAGAATTTCACCAGCTGTAACCACGTTTTCCCCAAAGTACATTCATGAAATAAGCCCTGTAGTGGTACTATTTTCAGTCATCGTTCAGAATATCATTCCTATCCGCGGAAAGCAGTACTGCAGTCTTGTCAAAAAATCAAATTTTCCCCCATGGAAGAGCTATCACGTCATATAAATATAGATGACCTTCCCTTTAAAAATATATAAAAATTCGTCATTCCAAAAACCCTGCCACATCCTCAATCTTTATCTGCGTTATAGCGGTTGTCTCAGTTCATTCGACTGCATGCTTATAGCAATATTCCCATCGCAAAACGTTCTGAGCATAGAGTTTTCCAATTGTAATTTACATTTATTGAAAGTCATGTATCAACAATAATAATCACCACAGCTTAGTTTTGGGAAAACATATGATGAAAGGCCGGTTTTTCATCTAGGGGTTAACACTTGATCATTGAATTACGGAAAAACGACAAAAAGAACTGAAAGTTACCCTTGTTGAAAATTATTAGGTCAGTAACATACTCTATACTCAGGCAGGCCTAGCAGAAAACTTGGCCTATACTTATTCACAAGAAAAAGTTTTGCTTCATCGAGTTCATGAGACAATTTTTGTCACTATCAGGATGCAATAACAGTACATTTATTATTACATTACAAGAAATCAATCGAAATTTCTCTAATAAAATTCGACAATCTCGAATACTGTATGCTCAAACAGAGGAATTAATTTCCATGCCCAATAATGTTTGTTTCTAGCTTGCATGGGATGTCTCTCAGGGCGACTCATTAACGAACTTCTCTTTAAGTCATGTACAGACTCACCTAAGAATGTCTTATTCAACATTTAAAACGTTGTCTTCCTAATAACTATGTTTTAGGGCTATGGTTATCGAACGTCAAAACGTTTGGTACATGGATGATGGAAGTCTGCAGTTGGAACTGTGTCCCGACGTTGCTGGAGCTGTCGAATTGCCACCAGCTGTGCTCGACGAGTGCCAGGCTTGTGGGGAAGCCAAATACGAGGTCATCTTTGAAGGTCAATTCAAGACTCTCATGCTTTTCAAACCATATTTACTGGAGTACCCACGCGCCATCGCACCAGAATTTTTCAGTCAATAATTTTTATAAAATTTTAGCCTCGAATAAGATGCTCGCCCCATTTTAGTGAATCTAAAACTACAGAGCTTCAAAAGCAAGAACAGATTTTAACTCAGGCATGAATTGAGACTAATTTTAAATTATTTCCATTACGACGAGTTTTTCTGTTAAAATTGGTCCATAATTTCGCATTAGAATCAAATATAATTCACATCTAGACTTCCAAAACTCGAATAAAAAAAATTGTGTACCCACCTACGATGTGCATCCCGTTTTTTCCTCTCTCAATGCCGAGAAAAAGGTGCAGGTGGTACTCGAGTGAATACGGAAATTAAAAATTAAAATTTCGAACAACAAAAAATTGTCGTCATTCCATCCATGCATAGGTCGTTGGTCTCGTCATACACATCCGAAAAACTTCCCCAGAAACGAATGGTTGACACATTTTTCGGATCTTATCGGTGCTTCACATTCACCTCATCTCAAGGTTTGGGAAGCTGGGGGTTATGCTTCAGAAGGCCTCAAACAGGTTGCCCTGTATGGAATCACTCGGGGGCTCGAGGGCGAGCTCAAGAAACACGTGAGTTTTCAAACTCGGACTGCAAAAATATTTAGAAAATCCCCTGCTACGGTATTTTAAAAATTAATGTATGCCAACTTTTTATAACTAACAGAGTCGGCACATCAGAACGATCATCAAAGCCAGAGGACTGTGGCATCCGAAAGTGACCGGAAAAACGTACGCAGTTTTCAGAGTGGACCGGAAGCATCACTTGATGACGCTCGTTTCGATGCTCGGTACCTTATGACGACACAAATCACCATTTTTTTTCTCCCTTCAAATCAATCGAAAAACGCAACTTTCTTAAAAAAAAAAACTGTTCCAGGTCCTTCGCCCGATTGGTTAGTTGGTGTTTCCTCGTTGGAACTGTGTCAGAAAAATGGTACTTGGGCCAGAGAGAAGGTCATTGACTTGTATCCCTACGATGCTGGAGTCGATGCTGGAATTTCGTACGAGGATAATGACAGTCCCAATCCAGAAGCTGTAAGTTGATTTTTTTGCGGAATAAAAATGCAGTTTTAATTACGTGTAAATAATCTGATGTTTCTCTCAGCAAAAGATCAGGAAGATCACTTCCAGTTGGCCCGACAACCCCAGGTCCCCATTTTTCGACCACTCTGGGACCCCGATGAAACCCCTGGCAATCCTCACAGTGCGCCGACAAAAGGAGTACGAAAAGTCGGATTGTGGCAGTCGATCCGGGGGTTCGGGAGGCCGTTACAGTAAAGACAGACCACCGAAAAATAGATCCAAGGGAAAGAACAAGGGGAAACAGGGTGGTTTCATATCCGCCAGCGACCCAATAATGGTGCTCGGAAATGCCGACAGTTCAGGCACTCACATGTATGATAATGAGCGCAGTGGAGCCTTTCATCCGGCGGATCCTGTTATTGATGATGGCATGCATTTCGTGGAGACTCCTGACAATTCAGGCGATGCTTTGAGACGTGAGTTGAATCACTTCTTACAAAATGTGATGCTAATTCTTATAACTGCATTGTCAAGATATTGCACAGTCAAACTTTTCTATAATGTCAAATTTCCAAAAACCAGGAAACAAATTTGACTTGGTAAGGTTTCAAGTTAGGAAAACAAGCATTCCTGCTTGTGGCAGGAAACTCAGGAGAATTACAGGACATTGTAAATTGTGATATTCTGGGCCTAAAATTGCTTCTTGAACCTTCTGCAGCGAAGTCAGAGTATTTTTGTTGTTGCAAATTTTGTGTGCTCTGCAGAATAAAATTTAACAAAACCATAACAATAATGTGTGCAGGACAAAGTAGGGAATAATCCTGGGGTCTCTACAGAAAAATTTCACTCAGAAATGAAAAAAGGGAAATTTCAAGGATGATTTTCCCCCTTGGTTTTTATTTTTGCATAATTCAAAGATTAAGTTTAAGCTTGAAAGCCAGGATCCCAGGTTGGAGGTCACTGCCAAAAAAGTTTGACTTGGGAATTTCACAGTGATTCCTTAACCTTGCATAAAATCTGAAGCTGCTGAAGCTCTGTAGGGGTTTCATAACCTTTTAAAAAAATGATCCAAATGGACCCACCCAAAAAAGTCTGATTTTGTCCTGGAATGAAAAGGACACCTGTGCCACAGATAGGATTAGATGAGTTGACAGGATGATGGTGAACTTGGATGCAGGGGTTCCTTTTCCTAGTTAATATTTCACTTCCTTTCTAAACATATCAAGTTACTTTTTTATTGCTATTCTCTTTCCTGTGTCAAGAAAATGATACCCAAAAAATTCTCCCAAGACTTTGAGTTATCCAGGTTTGTGAGGAATAACCTCCCAGATAGAGAGTTTTTTTTACGCAATTTTTTTCTAGGGGAATTCAGACTGGACTTGAAATAAATTCAACTTCGGGAGTTAGTTCCAGTTATGGAGGTTCAACTGTTGCGTACTTTTTATTTTATTTCACAACACAGCCGAGTGTGCGACGACGCTATGGAGCACTTATTCGCAATGTTCCGTGACTTGCGGCGATGGACTCAGAAGACGTTCGAGAATGTACCAGAACCCAACTAAAGCACAAAGATCCGAGTGCAATCGACAACTGGAAGAGACCGAGATGTGTAGAGGCGTTTATCCTGCTTGCAAGTAAGGTTTCTTTTTTGTTTGTGGGGGCCAAACAACGTGAAAGGCGAAGAGGACCCTCGGAAATTACGGTGCCCGGGCATTTTAGGAAATACGGATTGTGTATACATAGCTCGTTTCGTGTCGAGTTTTATTGCTTGGCTCTTGTTGACACCATATACACAACCTTCTGTACCAGATGTAATAAAAACAGGAACGTAAATGGAATACAGGAGCTCAACTTGAGTAATACATTTTTGTCCCTTAAAACTCGCTGGCGTTTAAGATAATATAGGGGACACTCACCCAGTTCGCTAATGCCAGTTTTCGTAAGGTTATGGGCATGGGCATGCTGGCAAATTAAGTTCCGAACAACTATTCCTACTAATTCTGGAAATCTGAACTCACTTTTTGAATACAAATATTTTGTTCCTTTCACATCAGCTTTCTTATCAGTAGAAAGCAGTTCTCCTCATATAACAGAACTACGTTAATCCAATTCCGGGATGCGTTTCGTTACATGGATTTTTCTTAATGCGAAACGCAATTTCTCCTACGGTTGCATTACAAATTAATTAATTTGCCCCAGAAACTCTCCAAAACCCATAGTAAACATTTATACAGTACCTGCATATTATTCTAAATTTTCAGCATACATTTGTAAATTTAAATGGATTAGAGTTAAATCAAAGTAATCCTGAGTTCCTGACACATGTGTGCCATTAACTTTCTGAATTTCACACATTTTAGAAGCAAGAAGAGTACAGTAAATCTATACAGTACCAGTCTTTCATAATTTCGGTCAAATCTTTTGAAAAATATCCAAAGTTTATTCCCAAAGCTTGTCGAGATTGGAGTTTTCCAGTCAAATTCGTGAATCAGTTTTGTTATATTGGTCACGTTTTCCCCAAGAATTTTTAACGCGGATTTTTTCGATAGAGTGCAGTATTTACAAATAACCCGTTTCCGCTTGCAAGACTTCTTTGAATCCATTATTTATTTCAGGGGAATCAGATTAGGAAAAATGTATGAATCATACTGTATGTTGAACATTTTTTGAGGAAGCGTCCTACTTTTCAATGCCATTTTTATAAAAAAAAAAGCCCATGGCTTTTCTGTAATTCGAGCAATTATAATTAGGTTTTTTATTGCTGCCTGAATGAACAAATCTAAACATCCGAAAATCTGCTGTTGAAATCGTATACGCTTTTCTTTCGAATTATTCTGACATCACAATTTAAATCATGAGCTGCATATGGTTGAAGCCCCGAAAGTCTTCGGGTTCTATACTGGTCATCAAAAAGTCCTGTTTCTGACTGCCTTCCTGTCAATTGCCAATCCAAAGTTCAATCGGCCAGCCGATCTACCCAGCTTCCTTCGACGATCCGATGGCGGAACGCCTGGGCAGCCCAAACGGCAGGGATTACGACGATGACGACGATGACGAGAATCGGCCTGATGACGGGTTTGACGGTGCTGACAAGGACTACAACAAGAGGTGTGCCACGACTGCCTGGTCCAATTGGTCACCCTGCTCAGTGACCTGTGGGCACGGGGGAGTGCGAACCCGCACCCGCAGCTACCATTACCCCAGGGGAATCAAGGTCTGCAAAGAAGTGGTCAAAGAGGAAATGGAATGCGATGGACCCGTGCCGGAATGTCCTGATGATGGATCTGCTGATCACGTTCGTGTGCCAATCTTTTTTAAATGGTCATTTTTAAATTCCCCCACAAACGAAAAAATCTCCTTTTTAGACTACAGTATAGAAGTATAGAGTAACCGAGTTTGCCCGTACTATAAAAACCGTTTCATAATTCATGATTGAAATATTCGGGCTCTTCTGCGGACATCAGTTGGCATTTTAATCTTAAGATGGATTGTTTATACTTTGTCTGATTTTTCAATGGGACGAGAGGTAAAATTCCGCTTTCTATTGAATTTTCGGTGGTGCAGTACTGTGTGTCAGTGTAAAGTAAACTACTGCTGTAGCAACTAAATATCGAGTAGAATCAACAAACTTTTTCGATGTTGAAGAAAGGGCGTAACTCAAAATTGTCTTGTATTCGCACGCAAAATTGTGCTTATATTTGAGACGCTAAAAACAGAAGGGCATCCAGTATATTTCGTTCCAATTTTTTACATTCAAGTAAATAATTACTTCATCTCGTTGAGCTCTGACTTCGATCTTCTGGAATAATTTTAGACGGATTAACTTTCGTTGATCTTGAAAAACAGACATTTTCTTGATATGTGATATTTAAAAAAAAAATACTGTTATCAGAAAATGTTGCCCAAATATAAGAGATTCCTTCAACCTAACCACACTGATCAATACACTTTCACGATGCGATAAATTATTCTTCTGCGGGTGTTTTTCAAAAGAAATCGTATTTTTAACCCTCTCCTGATTAACAACGATTGTACAGTATATTGCTTAAACAGTCGTTGATTTCCAGAAATCATGGTAGAAATAATGGCTTTTGACGAAGGGTTTTTTTTTTTTTTTTTACATCCTGTCGATGAGTCTTAGCTGGAATGAATCAGGCCTTATTCTATACACAAGAGCTTCTTCTGTAAATTCTGAACCCATGGAAAATTGTCGACATGAGGCCAAGTTTAACAGACCTCGCGCAAACGCTCGAACTCAACGTACATTTTTTTTTTGTCAAATTACCATTTGGACAATCCTTTTTAATGCCTCTTTTTCAGCTGTCCAGACCGGAATGCGCAGTTACACCGTGGAGCTACTGGTCACCATGCAGTGTCAGCTGTGGCAAGGGTGTCAGTGTTCGAACAAGAATGTACGTGGATGAAATACTTGGCACACGATCTTGCAATGTGCAGCTTCTCGAAACTGCTGACTGCAACGGAACATCGCCTCAGTGTTTCTTCACTGAGCAAACCGCTCTTGGTAATTAATCAAGATTATTCCAGAACATATATTTTTCTCCCTGCACATTACAATTGGAACTCGAGTTTGAGATACGTTTGAAATGTTTACAGGTGGTACTGTGCAATGTGACCCTAATCTGTCGCTGATGGACCAGGGTCAAATTGCAAAATGTTTAAACTGCAAAACATGGCGTAATATTGAGTAAGAAGAGCAAAAACATAAAAATACTTGAAAAATTGCTGAAATATGTCAAATTGTGGGGCAGAGGTTGCATTTTGACACAAACTGCTTAGTTGAAACTCTCAGCAAAATCAACCATGGACAGATTTTGAGCAGTCAAATTGCAAGGTACCACTTGTATCATGATGCATTGAGTTTTTTTCGTTTGCCAGTTTGCCTCCTTGTGTACAGGTGGACTCTCACTACAATGAAATTCAAGGGACATGAACATTTTTTTTAGAGAAGATTTTGTTGCAGAGAGCCCCTTTGACATGGATAGAACCCTATGGAACCACACAAAAATAATGTACCTGTAACAATAAAAAATTCCACCTGTAATACAAACACACTTTTTAGATCTTCATTTACGGCATCAACGCATATCATTAAAACTATTCTCTTGAGAATCGTGTCGCTGAAATAAAGTGCTACATTTGAATAAATTAGCAGCCATTTGACAAGGGACAATCGTGCTCTTTTGTCTCGTTGCAGACGATTCTCGCCGCATACCTGCGGAATCGGAGTACTGCGAACGAGCCAAAAGAGCGCGGAATGTTCACGAGTTTCTGCAATTTGAGTACTGGTGCAAACTTTCAAGAAGGCGTCAGAGAAGGTCTAAAACGAAGCGGGGCACTTCTGCAAAACCAGTTCATAGTCTAGTTTTACCGACTGCTTCGCATCACCCACGATTTTTGCAGCAACATCGATCGACCTTTGATTTGACCTCACTTTACTTGGAACTTGAAGATGAAACTTATCGCGATGGTAATCAGTTCAACTCCCCCAAGTGTTTTAAATGCTGAATTGCATTATTATTTTTTCATGCGAGAAAATATCTGTGCTTGTTGATCTTAATTTCCATTACATTCAATATGTTATTTTGGTCCACACACGTTTGCGTTGTAATATACGCTCCGAAATTGTCTTCTTCCATGGATCTTCAAAGCTTAGCTCGAAATATTGACAATGCGACGATTGAGGGAGATTAATGATTATATTTTTAGAAACGCGATTATCTGAGGTGGTCCAGAATTTCAAGAAAATGCTTAAGATTCATGGTTTTTGAGAATTCAAAAAATATTTGACGCAATCCATGTACGGTAGATTTTTCTGTGTATTAGGAACGAATTTTTCGACTTCATAAAGTACCGAAGACATTTCAGTTTTGATCCAAAAATTATCAGCAGTCCGTTGCTCATGAGGATTCGGCGAACTTTTGAGGAAACATATGTTTTTTGTAAAAATTCAATACAATGATGATGATTGAATAAACGAATTAAGACAGACGGCTCATGACGTAAGTCAACATAGCTTGAACTTTCTGAAATATGATAAATTCTGAGAATCCATCGCAAAATCGTGACTGGCAGCTTCACCGATGTTAAAAAAAGATTTTATTTTTCATATTTATCAATTGCATTACATTTTTCTTTATTTTACCTCGTAGAAACGTGTCTGCTCGCACAAGCCAAGGGGCCTTGCAGAGGCACGTATTCACGTTGGTTTTACGACGCCGAGACGAAATCATGCATGGAATTCAATTATGGAGGCTGCAAGGGCAATGGGAACAACTTCCTCACTTACAACGAATGCACGAAGAAGTGTCAAATGACGTTAGCCGGGGCTGGTTGTGAGTGTATTTAGAATCATTTCACATTATCATAACATCGGATGATGTACTGATGACGAACTGCATGAATCCGATTCCGTCAGCGCACAACGTAGGAATTCAGTCTCATCAGAATCAGCACCATCAGCAACCCAATGCCGGCTTCTCTTCGAAAAAGCGCATGCTGATGCAACAAGCCATGATGAAGGAAAAGCACATGGCGATGCAAAAGCAAAACCGGAGGAACAACAACAACAACCACAACGACTTTGACCTCAATGCTGGGGAAAACAACTTCTCTAATCCGGATTTGTCGTGGATGGATGACGTTGGCAACGATGGCAACTACGTCACCGGCATGAAAATGAATCCGGGCTCTGAGGATGACCGAGCTGCTCCTCCGAAGTCACCCGGTCGGGATTTGTATAAAATGCTCGGAGAAATGTCGTACAAACAAGGCGGCGGACATTTGTTCAAGAGCTCTATGATGTCTGGAGGACAGCAACAGAACGTGAGAGATGCATCCTATATATAAAAGCCTGATACAAACAGCGAAACGGTTAATAAACTTTACCCATATCTTGAAAAATTATCTTTTTTAATTGTATATTTTATTTGTTATTCTTCGATTTTAGTCACAACTGTTTTTATTTTTATAAAAAATAATATTAATTCATGAACAAAAACATTATAGGAAAGTTTTTCTAAAAAAGCAAAAATAAATAAAAATGAAATACCGTATTTACTCGAGAACCCCGCGCCCTCAAGTAAGGCGCGCACAGGGGTTTTTCAGTTCAAAATTTGGCTAAAATTTAATCCCTGACTAAGTCGCGCACCCCATTTTAAGGGACTCTAAAACCACAAAATTTCGAAAATAAAAACAAAAAGTTTGACTTTTGATGTGAATTTAACATGAATCTGATCAATTTTCAAATTTTTCAGTAAAAAAATTTTTTCTTGGTACATTTGTCACAAATTTCTCCATTATAATCAAGTATAATTAACACATAACTTCCTAAAACTTCATGAAAAATTTTTACCCCCTTATGACGCGCACCCCTTTTTTCTTCTGAAATTTGAGAAAAAAGGTGCGCGTGGTACTCGAGTAAATACGGGTAATTTCAACTGAAAATTCATTTTCTTATTTTTTTAACGGTTTTTCGTCATGTTTTTAGTAATGTTTTAAGAAAAGTTAAAGAAAGTCATTCGTCAAAGTGATGGTGATTCAACAATTTTTAATGAGCTCTTTCCCGTTCAAAATTCTGCATGAAATGGGCTTTCAGACGAGAGGCAATGGAAACTTCGAGTACTTGAAATCTGATGCTGTAACCACAACTTCACAAGAAGTCAAAAACGACAACAGCCAGAATTATGACGGTGCCAAACCCGGGGATTGCGTCGTCGGACCTTGGAATAGCTGGTCGACATGCAGCACGACTTGCGGACGCGGCCTCAGAGAGCGCAAGCGCACTATTCAGGTAATGTTTTGCAAACACAAAAAATTCTCGCAAATTTTGTTTCGTATTAAAGATTCTGATAATTTCAGTCATGAAGATGTCAATAAATGCTCTATTTCCACTTTCAACTCAGGTTCACCAGTGGGGCGACGGGAAGCCGTGTCCATCACTCAGTGAAACTGAACAGTGCGAATTGCCGCTGTGCCGTGAGTACTTGCGCAACTACTTCAACTAATAACTTTTTGGCACAACTTCTTCTGAAGGCCTGCTTCACATTTCATTGTTGCTGTTATTTATCTGCGAGTGAAAACCAAGACCTCAAATCATCTGTAAATATTGGGGAATAAATGTTGCTTATGAGCCTTTTCTTCATAGTGTCAATATGTTTTTTTTTTTACTTCCGTTCATCATAATCCAAGTCTCCTCACTTCCTCTCCATTTGTCTTGAACCACTTGCGTCTTTTAAAAAATGTATATAAGCCTTCACACTTGCCGGCATTGAAAACGCAACAAAAGAATCACTGCAACTTGAATAAAATTTCCACCATTAATATGACGAAAAGTCGAAGATCAGATTTGCATTCAATTAGAGGTGATTCTTTGCCTCGCTATTTAAAGATTACACGACCATTATCTCTGCAGAAAATATGTCAAGTACCATATACTCGTAAGTATGATAGGGTAGATTTTGAGCATCCAGAAAAGCACAATATGGACAGGAACAAATTTCGAAATTTTGGGGAAATTGCGATCTAAAAGCAAGAAAACCTAAAAATTTTACCAAGTGAAAATTGGAAAAAATATACATTTCCTTACAAATGTATGCCATCTGCACGGAAATTTGGCATCACATGTCCTCAATGAGAAGTGAGCCATTCAATAAAAAAAGTTTTATATTGTTTCCCACTAATTCGTGCATAGGCCACATGATTAAGACCTCGACGCGGTCTATACTCGAGTTTCTTCGGTATAGGCCACTCAGATACTTTTAGGGTAATTTTTTGAATGACAAGTGGAGCTTCGCGTGAGTGAAGAGGATTTTCTCTGGATTTCGAAGAAACGACTCTGTACTTCATTTCTCGTCTGTCCAAAAATAAGTTCGAAGAGAAGATAAACATCATATTTTTTTACCGGTTGAACGATTTAGCTGACGAATTTTTTTCTAATCAACTGAAGTGGCCAATTCTCAATAAATATTTTGTCTTTTTTGACAACGGTTTCGCACTTGCAATCTTTCCAAAAACAAAAAATGTGCGTGAACCCGCTGCCACAATAACAACCGTATAAAGTCTCCGTGGGCTCCTTTTAGACTCACTGCTTCTGCCGACAGACCACCCCCGGACCTCAAGGACCTCGTCGACACACGCGACGTGCGGGGAAGGGTATCGTCAGCGCTGGCGTGTGGTGACAGCCACGAAGCCAGGACTGGCTTGTGGACATTCTGTGGAACACAGGCGGTGCACCCGGTTGCCAGCGTGTCCGAGACCCGGAGATTTCCCCGAAGCTCAGCGATACAACATTGTTTGAAAGCATGAACAATCTTCTGATGGTGCTTGTGAATATAAGAGCATGCTTATGTCTCTTGTGTCTTCGTTTATAATTTCTACAGACGATTGGATTATCTGCAGTTTTTACTGATTCAGTAAATCCACCTATAGTGTAGTATCATATGTACAGCACTACTGTTGAACCTTGATAAATCGAACCTCTCTAAAGTAAAGTATAGCCCCCTAAGTCAAAAAATGCTTTCAAGTCTTTGTCTGAGCTCTGTCAGGATCAATGCGTTGAAAACCTCTCTAAATTGAAAGCTTTAGTGGGAGTTTGGAGGTATTCTTCTTAAAAGACCTCTGGAAAAAACCATAACGAAGTACCTACGTCCTTTCTCTGTTCGTTAGTTTTACATTCCTACACGAAACTTGTCTTCACTTTCTAGTTAACCCCGAAGGAATCCTTGCCTCAAGTTTCAGCATCCTGTAAAACTCATACAGGAAATAATTGAAAGTAATTTTCTATATTGTCTTTTAATTATGTCCCCCAACAAAACGGAATGTTTGCATTCACAACATAGACGAAGAGAAAAATGTCTATATATATGTATGAGAATTGAATTACCTTCAGACCGAATTTGCATGATTTATTTTATTTTCAGTGCACATGAAGCAAGATTTCTCGATCCGTGATTGAACACTGATTTCCAATTTCCTGGAATTTTTTTAAAAATCTCCATGGAATCATTTTAAAAGCTTAGAGCTAACAATGGCGGTGAATTCAAGTAATGTACTCCCGTTGGTCCTTATAATTTTTTCCTCTGCCCTTCACACTTCCACAAATCAATGGTTCATAGAAAAAAGCAACAGAACATTAATTGAAACAGAGAATAAATTTTTAGCATATAACTGCAATGCATATTACAGTACTACTAAATATATTCTAAAGCTGTTGTTGTTCCAAACTGAACATACCAGGAAATACTTTCTTGTCATGCACATTTTCTTCATGTTTCAAAGTTCTACAGCAAGACGAGCTAATATCTGTTTGATCAATAAACAGCGTCGAGGAAATGGGCCGAAGTTTAGTGGTAATTGACACGATATGGGGGCGTTTCCTTCCTGGATGTAGGATGTGTTCTTTTGTGCTCATCTCTGCAAAAAATGTACAGGGTCCCAGTGAGCAAGAAGTTGTCCAGATATATCCAAAACCCCTCCAAAATGGGTCCAATTCGGATCCAAAAATCCTCCAAAAGCAGTCCAAAGTTTTTTGCCTAAGTCGGACTGCAGCGGACTACACATTTTGGAGAAATTTTGGATCAGATTTGGATCCCATTTTGGAGGGGTTTTGGAGCAGTTTCAGAGGGACTTGGGATACTTTTGGAGCAAATTTGGATTTGTTTTGGAGGGACTTTGGAGTCAAGTTGG
>CAJPEX010003298.1:0-20877 GCA_905338405.1 Notodromas monacha | reverse complement strand
AAATTTATCGGAAAAAGTTATACATACAGACGTATTTTTGGAATGTATTCATAAGAATTTGTAAAATATTCTAGTTGTTTTCATCACCTGTTTAAAAACGAATCCGATGTTGGGGTGATGTTGCTCCTGAACGTCCCAAGAAACGCGACGATTTCTCTGCTGATGATTATCTTGCTGATGATGATCAATGGCGTGATCATCGCGATGATGACCCCAGTGGTGACAAAATATCTGCTTTGTTTTATCCACCAGTGACACGCTTCTTCCGGGACTGGCCGGATGCGGAAGTGGGAAACTTCCGGACGCTGTTTTGCGATGACCCGAGTTTGGGTTGGATTTACCGGTCGGGGTTTTATTGGGAAATGATAAATTGTACCAAGACGATGATTTGATCGATTTTGTCGACATTTCGTCGTCGTCGTCAGTGTCGTCATTGTCACTGACGACTTCGTCATGTACCGGATCACTCATTGACACTTGATGGAGAATTTTGCGCTGACGTTGCAGCGCAAAATTTCTCGGGTTCTCGGAATTTCGCATTTTTCCTCTCTTTCAAACTTTTTGTTGAATACAAAGAGGAGAGAATGAATAATTTGCCAATGCCTCGCAACCAGTTTTGAAATTATTGTGCTCAGAAAAAATACAATTAATAGTTTTATTACATCAACAAGGAAAGTAACGACTTATTTATTTTAAGAGAGTTCCAAAAATTTGACTTTTAATCTCAGGATTCAGATAAAAGTTGACAGACCAAAGATTTGTACTGTATATTCAATTGAAAATTCAAGCCAATAAATCTCATAAATCACTTATAGTTGGCATTCTCAAATTATTTTTCATATGCGCAAATCATATTTCGAAATTTATGTCAGAATTTGATAAAATTTAATATAGCTCCTAGTCTCCATATCCCAGTTTGTCTAATTATATTCCTGCATGCTTTTTCGATGTCTCTGAAGTGTCTAAGAATCTTTCTGACCAAAGAAATATTTTTACATTCATCTACGAAATAAATAAACGTACCAGTGTAAGAATAATAAAAGCATTCTTTAAGGAATCCTCAGCTGCTGCACCTTTTTTGATGAAATTGTATTCATTCCATTGCTTTCCCATTATTCTTGAAAGCACATATAAAGCCTTGAACATTTAAAGTCTCTTGCAGCAAATTTCACTTTTTAAAAATCAACTTGAAATTGTTGAATCTGTTTTGGCCTTTTGAACAAGTGAACTTAAAACTTATTTTATGGTACTGCAATAAGAATAGCTTTTGAAATCATTCGCGTCTGACTTTGGATTAAATTTTTGGAAGACTAGTTCATAACTACAGTATATTTTTATTGAGTGTTGATAACTTCCAAATAAAAGCCAAATTAAATGAACTATGTTATGGAAGATTTTCCACCGACAAAAAAATTGAAAGTGTCATACCTTGAAGAAGATAGTGAATTTAAAATAAAATGCTCCACGAGAAACATTAAAAACTCCAAATTTTCGATCAGAACATCCAGAAAAAGTCTCGATCTATTACAATCATATTATAATTATTTTACTAAATCGCAACATTTTTGAAAAAAGTCACTATATATATATAATTAACGCAAGAATTGATTCAATTATTTTACCAGCAGGAAAGACAGTGTGAACACTGTAATTTTTAAAATCATAGGTTTTCAGATTTCATAGGTGTTGCTGGACACCAGTCCCAATAAGAAAGCAATACAAAGAAGCACTTGTTCATTTCCACTGCACTCAATCTTAACGAAAATAGGCATGAGGGAATACTGAAGTGCATCATCTCACATCTTTGTGTCAGTAACTCTCAAGAGATATGATACACTCAAAAAATGACGCATCATAAATTACTGGAAGAAGTGTAATGCCGCTTTTTGTAGATATGAACGACATGAGAACATTTTGATGAAGAATGCATTATACATGCAGTACTGTAGTGAAACAACAGTGAATCGTAACAGTGTTGCATGAAGACCATTGAAGGATATGAATGTGATTCTTGATTTTTTTTTTTCTATTACAGCAAATGTGTTCTTGAAAAGAATGAACATGAAGCCAGTGTGTCAGAGATTGTTTCCCCATATGCATTGCCCCAAAAATCCACTATAAGACATATCAACACATTTTTAAAAACTGAAAATAAGGAATTTATCCAAAACTTGTGGAAAAACATAAAAGAAAGTGCTTATAAGCTCGCCTTTTCTTGCCTTCAAAAAATTTTGGAAATTCAGATGAAGATCACATCACAATTTCATCAAAATTGCTTCGATTTCATGCTTTTAAATTGTCAATTTTATGCTGTAAACTATGAAAACGCATATAATAATGGTTCACTGCGGCCATTCTGTAAGGGGCCTGAGACAAATAAAATATTTTATAATGCAAAAATTCTGCTTGACCAAGAGAACCCAGGAACATATAATTTTTTAAAGCATGTATCAACTGATGCATCCTCTCTGAAGTGGATTCAGACAGGGACAGAACCAAATTTTAAATTGGGCAGTTTTTTTGACTCCGTGCGGTTCAATTTAAAAAGGTCCACTTTTAAAATTTTGTCCATCAAACTGGGACCCAAAAAGAGAATTAATATTCTAAGCAACCATGTGTTATACCGATATTCTAAAGTATACACAGGTGAACTCACTCTCCACAAATT
Source organism: Notodromas monacha (assembly GCA_905338405.1). Classification (NCBI taxonomy): domain Eukaryota; kingdom Metazoa; phylum Arthropoda; class Ostracoda; order Podocopida; family Cyprididae; genus Notodromas; species Notodromas monacha. The sequence goes on along the minus strand of CAJPEX010003298.1, from coordinate 18,209 downwards.
CAAGGGACAATTTTTTGTGAATTTTATATAATGAATATAATTTATATATCGAGTGTATATATAGTGATTTTTATATAGTGAAATTCAAGGAACCAGGGAAGAAAAATTGCTTTAAAAATAATTTCCTTGTAGAGAACAAAATTTAAGGGACCAGTGAAAAAAATTCACAAAAATGCCCTTGTAGAGAACGAAATTCAAGGTACAAGGAAAAAATAATTTCGTAATTGCAGAGAACCCCTAAATAAAATGAAAAAAATTATCTACATACAGACAAAGTCGGTGTACAGTATTATCAGCGGGGATATACATTTCCTAGGAAAGTAAATTCGACCCAAGGTCATCGCAAAACAGGCGACCCCAGCAGCGCGAATTTTACACCATCAGTTTCTGCACAAAACGATAAACACTCCAGGAACTCGGACCCAACCCACACTCAATTCCTTCATATATAGTCTATAAAATTCCGCAGGTTTGGCACACAATACCTATCCACCAGGAATTATATTGAACCAGGTCAGACATGAGCTGGCAAGCAACTAATGCCTGGCAACCTGGGGGCATCTGAGCAACGCAACCAATGTTCAAGCCCCCTCCCCCCTCCTTTTTGCGCGGTATACCTATATAAGGAAATCGCCGGTATAAGGGGAACCCGGGTTCCCTCCTTTCCTGTGTATATGCTTTATACACGGCCCGTGCCGTGGGCTCACTATTGTGCGCCTGCCAGGAGGGTTTTGATGAGGAAAAAAGGGGGTGAAATGGTCCTGTTTTGGGGAGACAATATGTTCCTATTTGGCAACAAAAAAAATTTTCTTCCGCGCGAGATTGGAAATCTTCGAAGTACAAGGACAGCTGTGTTATATTCAGTACCGTTGCCAAAGTGCTCCAAAATCATGTGAGACTCAGAAAATAGCACTTTATCAAGAGAGAAGGAATAAAATAAAACGCATTTGATTTTATATCACTGCCTTTATTTTTGCAAAGTACTTTAATATTGTGAACTAGTAATTCGTCCCTATAGATGAAGAAGATTTTTATCAGTATTTTAGTGCGTCCGAAGAGTTATTACCCATATTTTTTTTTAATTCAGATGTTGAAGAGAAAGCCAAAAATTAGTTTTAATTTATGACTCGAATTTCGAATCATTTTTTCTTGACTCTGAAAAATCAAGCCATTCCTTGCCTCCTCACAAAGTTGGCGCTTCAAAAAAGTGTCAAATTTTTTTTTCAAAAATCTGGAATTTCTCTCAATTATGTAGGACACCGTTTTGTCTAATCTAAAATATCGAAGGGACCATTTTTAGTTTTAAAAAACCTGTAAACAAATTCTGATCAAGTTGGAAAAAAAACTACCCCAAACATGAAAGGTTTCATGCAAGATTTTTGCTTCATTGATCTTGCTTATTTCAATGCTAAAATGGATGCAATTTTTGAAAAAAGGGAATACCGTAAATCATCATTTCCAGACCCCATTTTCAAGTTTAATCTAACGCAGGTGTCACGTCCCAAAGCAGCACATCTGCAACTGGCCAAGAAAACTTGTTGCATCTCAAGGCCAGTGAGCCTAGCCAAAATCCTGTTTTTGCAAGACTCTCATTTTCAAGTTTAATCTAACGCAGGTGTCACGTCCCAAAGCAGCACATCTGCAACTGGCCAAGAAAACTTGTTGCATCTCAAGGCCAGTACGTGAGCCTAGCCAAAATCCTGTTTTTGCAAGACTCACTGAGCCTCACTCAAGGCCAAGAAGTGGTCACCACTTCCTTGATTTTCTCCAAAATTGGCCAATCCTGAGCCAGAAAGAAATCACATGATTCCTTCCTGGCCCATTCTGAGCACCTGGGTATAAAAGCCTTCATCCCTATTTGAAAGGAAGTGAGAATCTTGTGTTAAAGGTCCTTTTAACTTGAATTATTTTATTCATTCTTCTGAGCTAGCCAACCAACCAATCTTACAACTGACTTTGCCATTCCAAGCATTTTACTAACAGCCAAATGATGATCTGGTCAATAAGAATTAACTTGTCTGAAAAGAGTTTGAGTTCTTATTCAAAACTTGCATTCTGATGGCTGCACAATTCAATTCCTTTGTCAGGGATCCAATGGACCCATGACAACAGGTTTACATATATACATATGAAAGTGAGGAGAAATGTCACGCACCACTTCAAAGGAAATCAGATTTTCAGCAAAGTTTGCACATTTCATGAATGCACAGGAGGTTGAAGTGCTGCCAAATATTTCAAACCATTGCAACGACCTGCGTATATGACAATACTGTCCCAAATCATGTGACCTATTTCCAATGTAAAATCCATTTAACCTTGTCGAGGTTCAAGCTAGTGACGTATAATGTGAAAATTGTCCACATTTTGCATTAGCCACTGCTAAGTCCCAAAGTATTTTTGAATTTTCCAATACATTTCTAAAATTATCTGAAGATATCTTCAAGATTGGCTTCCAGTGATTTTGACTCTTATAATCATAAAAAATACAATTGAAATTTCTCAAAACCCCATCTGAAATATCACTCTCAAATAAAACTCAATATGATGACGTTGTAAAAATTGTAAATCATCTTGTAAATCATTTACAAATTGTAAATCATTCTTCTTATTGCATTGTAAAAAGTATTAAATTATGTAGACAAATCTTATCTGTGGAACTCAGTAGTTTGATGGAAAGGCACCATTTTGGGAAGTGGAATATTTCAGTAGCTGAATAAGTTATAGCCAAAGAATAAGTTTATGCAAAAATAATTCTACGACGCATGAACATCGTTCCATTTACGCACTCCTTCGCTTCATCTGGTCTATGAATACATGAATTATGAACAACGCATTTCACTTCACGCATTTGAAAAAAAGTGGAACTTTCTTCAGATGAGGATGTGAAAAATGGATGGAGAACAATACTTTGGAGTCACCCCCAAGGATGTAGGAATAAATGCTTAGACTATATACGAAGATGCCTCCAGGAAAACAATCTGTATCCCTTAGCAGGATTCTGTGGCGCAGTTTCTTCCAAAAATATCATTAGATAAAGAAAGGAAAACGATTTTCTCATGTCTGGAGAAAAACGCAGAATCATATAGAAACCAGAACATATCTTCTGAGGTCAATTTATTTTCCTGCAAAGATAATTCTTTTGAAGGTTTTGACCTCAAATGACGCGTTACGACGGAAATGCAGGTACATTTTGCATGCATCATGTTTCTGAAATTTCAAAACCTGTATTTTTAATTTATCTGCAAAATATTCCTATATGTTTGGAATCAAGTATTGGCACACATCTCCATCAGCTGGATGAAGGAATTAAAACAAAAATTAAAGCATGGGATTTTACCATGAAATTTAAAAAATAATTTGAAAAAGTTTTACTGCATTTTCTCTTGATGCTATAAACAGAATCCAAAAAAAGGAATTAGAAAAAAATTGAAAGATCAATTTTTAGCACGCATTAGGAATTTGAAAAAAAAATTGCGCCAAAATACAGCAATATGTCAAGATGCTTGCCAAGCCCTTTTCAAAGTTTATAAAATGAATGAAATAAGCCACCTGACCAATGGTGGCTTATTTCATTCATTTGAGGAGAGATGAATTTATTGTATTTGTTTGAGTAAAGTTCAATGAGTTGAAGACCAGGAAAAGTTTTTTTTTGTGACATCTACTCGCGTTAGAGCATGAACATTTTTTTTCCTTTTAAAAATACTGTAAACAGTTTGTGAATAACTATTTTTTTATATTCGTTTATTGCTATACGAGTTTCTATGCAATATCATCACACCAGATCAGAGACATTTGGAAACCACAAAAGAAAATATTCTTGTTATCAAAATCCTCGGTTAAATAACAGGTGTTCAAACAATTGACGCAAGACTCGTTATTCGCGTTTTTTCACACCTGTTTCTCAGGAACAAATTCCCAGCACCTAATTTTAGAAAGAAACCAGGCATTTTCTTTGACAATATATTTTACAAAATATAGAACCGATTTCTGAAGAACAACTCTTTTTGTGTTTCCGTTCTATATTATTCTCAATCCTGGTCTAATCTGAGCTGTCAAAGAACTTTCTTGTCTCAAATGAAAATCAATCAGGACTCTGAGAATAATGCAATTTTCCCCCTTCCACAAGAAAGTAACTCTTCTATACATAGACCGATATGAAGGAAGTTATAAATAAACATTTCAATGTCAAGTCGATGTATGCAGAACGTAATCAAGATTGCCGCGCTTCTGCGGAAAAGCTTCATATCACACTGACGACTAATTACTAATTTACCAGAAGCTTTCCAGAGGAACCTCAGAATGCATAGAAGAGAAGATATGTAGCCTAGACATTTAATCAAGGAGTTGTCAGGGCTGTATACAGGGATTCTCTATGGCTCAAAGGAAGTCTATGCAAAGAAATACCTTCATCCAGCTCTATAATATTATCCCATGCTGTGCCAAAGACTCGTAAGACCAATCTAGAAATTCGTATGGGACACCTGGAAAATACATTTTCCCTGAGAAGAACAGAAAAAAATTGGACAGGAAGTGAAACATGTCACAGCATTTTCTGGCTTCCAGACATCAAACGGAAGAAACCGATTTTTCCCTGCCTACATAGAAAATTCTCTAGAAAGTACAGCAGTAACCTTTTTTTTTTTAAGCAGCCAAGTTCGTTTCGAAAATGACACAAAAATGTATTTTTTTTTCTCGTCGGCAATGAAATATTTGCAGAAGACCGCGAAACTAGCTGTGACATCATTTTTTTAATCGACTTTGTGACGTATACACGAAAGTACTGGCTTTTCCAGTTGGCTTTGTTTCTGGGTTTATTTTTTCTGTCAAGTTCGGTTGTGACTTTGAAATGCAGGAAAAAACGAGGGTTCAAAGAAAAATGCTCACTCAATTCCTCGTATGACGATGACTGATTTCTTTGTATTATTTTGCTGACAGTGACAAGAGCGTTGGCAGTTTCTTCACTGCGTAGCTCGAGCATCTGCAAAAGACAGAACCCCGTCTCCGCCAATATTTTCGCGCAAAGTTTAACCCAGCTATTAAAAACAAGAAAGATCGCAGCCAAAAACAGGGTTCATTTCGTGATATTTTTTCCGGAACTTTTCGCGCAAAACTGCAATTTTTGTGACACAATATGGATATCATAAGAAAAGAATGTTCTAAAACGAGATTTATTCAATTTCATTATAAATTATAATCTTTTAAATGCGCGTATATCGCTATTTAAAGCATATGGATTTTGATTCGTACATCGGAGTTTCCGCGCTTTAAATCATTGCATTTTATGATTATACAACCATTTTTTATGATGCCACGAAAAAAAAATCCCATCAGAAATTTCTCAGGGAAGTTAAAGGGAAAAAATCAGAGGGATCTCAGGAATTTCAGATCTTCCAATTTCTGTCAACATTTGCTTTCAGGAATACAAAAAAGTGTTTGGACGAAGATTTTTTTCACACTCGAAGCACGAGAACAGATGGTTTCAGAAGCACAACCAGTCGCAAGTGGCAACAACACACGCACAGAGGATCTCTCAAGGCGCAAAAACCCGGAGGATCCTTTCTTTCAAGTCGCGGTATAAAAAAGAGAGAAGAAGCTTCTCCCTCTCGCAGGATCCCTTTCTTCGTCTTTCCTCTTCTTTTTTTTTCTTCTTCGTTCTTTTTATGTAGGGGATATCTTCACGGATTTCGAAAAGAATAATAAATGGTCTTGTTGAGGTTTTTCTAAGAGGGATCTTTCCCCTGCTGGGAAGGAAGCTCAGGGGAAATGGGTGACGGGTTCTTCCTCCTTTCCTCATTAGTTTGCATTCCCTGGGTAGCTGGGTTTTCTCACGATCCACGGGGATGAGAAAAGGTGGGGTTTTTTTTTCGCAATCAGCAGGTTGCATTCATACTGTATATACTCTTCATTTCCCGATTCATCTTGGACATTGTTTGTCTCAAACAATTTTTATTTGATGGAATGAAATAAAAACGGAGTCATGTATTTAAATATATTGTAAATAAATAATTTAATAAACTTGGCGGCATTTTTTTAGAGCAATCAAATCGGGAAGACCTTGTTGACGTAGCAATTATTAAAGAAAAAATGGATCTAAAATAATTATCCTAATGTTTTAGAATATTTATTTCTTGATTCAATTTCATGAAGAAAATTAGGTGAATTTTTATTTGAGGAATTATGATTTATTTAGGAAAATAATTTACTCAAATATTCCATCAATCTTTGACTTCAGTGACCAACTATTTCCAAGTTTCAAAAAAATTTTCGAAAAATTAGAAAGAATCAAACGAGAAAAATCGTCGCTCAGCTTCGGTTTTCCAGTTATTTTTTCTTGCTAAATTCCGTAGGCCATTAATTTTTTATCAGGTTTTGAAAAGGTCCAGAATTGTTCCTAATTAATTTTAAATATTTCAGAGTCATAATGGATGAATGTATATACAAGGGATTCGTACAAAAATGAAAGATCGAGCACAGCAGAGAAGTCGCCGAAAATTATTTTTCATTGGAAATTGATAAAGGTCTCCAGAAAAATGAATTAACTATTGGCACTGTCAAGTGTCATTATTCAAATACAGTATTGTATAAGAGAATGTGGGTTTCCTTCATGTTTAATAAAGATGTTCACATGGACTTCGCGTCCAAATTCCATGAAATATTCTCTTGACTTTGTTGGCAAAAAAGGGGGAAAATACCAGAGGAATCATGAGTTGAGTGAAACTTTCGCTATTTTTGTGATTCATCATTCCACATTTTTTTCAACATTTTTTTTTTCATATTCCGAACTCTGAACTTATGCGAGAGTTTCCCCAAAACCCCATGTGATAAAATTCTCATAGAGGTTATTGGTTTGAACCCGTCATTCCCTTGAAAGTTGAGTTTGTTACTTTCTGCCTGTCCATGTCAATTTGAAAGTGACTATCATATAAAATTGAAAGAAACTTTGTGGGCAAGGTTTTTAGTTGGATTTATATAGAAAAAATTCATAAGTAAAGTACTTTATTCAGTACTTCGAGAATATGGTTTCGGGAAAAGTTTTTCTCCAGGCTAGGATGATATTCATTCAAAAAGCATATAGAATAGCGTACATCATGTCATATTACAGAAGCTTTCAGCAAAGCTAATGTTTTTTAGCATAAGGGCAGATGTATGTCACCTTCTATGCGCCAAATATGCATTACCATCAGCAGTACTTTGGTGACAGGAACCAAAGTCTAAGATGGCTTCATATTCATAGAATTTGTGATACTGTACTGTATTTCCAAACATCATTAAAAGGGATCACTGCTGTGCAGCGAAGCTAAAGTCCTGAATCCTGAGTGCTCATTTCCATTCATCTTTATGAGATGAAAACTTAGGAAGTAATTTCGGAAATAGCCTCAAAAATTCCCCTTTGCCTCAATAATTTCTTCAGGATAAAAATTAAATATCAGAATTTTCACAAATACTGTCCCAATGTAGGCTTCTTTAAGTTTTCAGAAAATTGGCCTCATTGTTTTTAAAATTTTTGAACAATGAACATGTGTTTCTGGACCTTTATCATAAATATATATTGATTATTCAAAGGTTTAATTGGAGGAGAATTGTTTCACCTTTTTAAATTTTTCGCTTCCGTGAGACACCGCAGGGAATCGAATTTTTGTGAAAGGATGACTGCCACTTTCTTTCATAATTCTATGGCAACAGAATTTCATAGGGGAAAGTTTTTGAACTGAAAGAAAATCAATGTTTCGGAAACCTGTTTGGAAAGAAATCTGAGCGGCGGCATGGTAGAGCGCGACATCTACAATTTATAAAGAAATCCCTTATTGACGTGTGGTTGTTTACAATAGGTAGATCCCGCAGTCAGTGACTCCATACTTATGGAGCCATGACTCGACTCATGGGCGACATGAATGACGCAGAAAAAACGTTCCCACTTGAAATTTTGACTTGAAATTGTGAATAGATTTGTAAAAGTACTCACTTCTTCCCAATCCTCTTGACTTTTTGGATACAATGTGGCAGTCAGGTGAAGTTCTCCGGCGGATTCCTCTTTGCCTGCTATTGCTAGAGGTAGTTCCAGTTCTGCAGGTCTGTACAAATAAGATAAACCATGAAAATGTTATAATGGTTCCCTGGCATTTTTTTTTAAACATTCCCTCACTTGTAAAGCTCGAACTTGGTCATATCAATGATGGCTGAACCCATGAAGTCATCTTGGAAGCCCCAGTCATAATCAAAGACCTGAAAATGCAAATGATTAATTTTCAGCTGAACATTTACGAAGCAAACTTATGACCTGGAAAATGCAGGCTTCATTCCAGTGCTGAAGTGAGACATTTATTATGAATCAATTCTTACACATGTATAGGATTAATTATCGCAACCAGTCCTGTACAATTGAAAAATTCACGAGATCATAAATGTTCAGCACTTTGAATTGATGGCGAAGTTGACCTCGTTTCATTAATTGCTTATTCAATCACCTTCTTTCAACCTTGAATAGTTTTTCACATGCTGATTGATGCAAGAATAGTATGTTTTCATGCATATCGCGAATTTTCATAGCTTTTCAAGATATGATAATATATTATTCACCTTAATCAACACAGGTTCGAATGCGTCTTCCACTGGTAACGTGAAATACTCGTCCCAATATGGATTCAGGTCCTTGTAAACGATTTTTGATTTGTACATCAACTTCCCTCCGATTTTGAACTTCACATAAGGGTCACTGGTACCTGCGTGCACACGTAATTTCGAGTTTTAATAAATACAGGAATTTTGAATAGAAAGAAAAATGCCTACCACACGAATCCATCGCTACTAAACTGACTCCTCGTTTGAGATGGATATGCAATTGAAAGAAAGGGTGCTTTTTCAAGTCGTGGCGATGTTCTTTGCCTCCAGGTGTCGCTCCAAGTCCGAATTTCTTGTGCTGAAAATTATAAAAGCATCATAGAAATATGTGAATCTTGAGATCTTTTCACTCAATGCAAATAATTGGAAGGCAACTTTGAAAAAAAAAAGCTCACAAAGAATGAAGCCCCGTCGGAAGAATTTCTTCGATTAGAGCTTTGTGTTTCTTCTTTTTCGACATTCAAAATTTGTGGGCTTTCGTTTGAATTAACAAGCGGAAACATTGTCTCAATTTTTGAAATTCTTTGCGTCATTTTGTCACTGATCATCATGAAGAAGGTCAGGTATAAAGCATACGTCAAAAACACGTGATAATCATTTGTAAGTAATTGCCGTTGACCTGAAAAAATTTAAATTCACATGCGAATCTTATTTTTATTTTCAAATTGAAAATTTTTTTCACTGTAACAGCAAACATTTTTTTTGAGGAGAATTCAATTTCACTGCTACTATATTTTTTACTTCGCGGAATTTTTCCATTATTTCGGTCTTGCAAAAATGTATTCGCGTGGCAAAACCGGGACTGCGCAAAATGTGTGCTAATCAAGTCCACAGCAGCGACATGGAATATGGCACTGAATAAGATCCTTGACTAAATGTGAATACGGAACAGATGCTTCACCTCATTTCCTGGTTGGGGCTGTTACAAAATATATTTGTAGAAACAAGTCCGAGAAATACTCAAAAGAATCTTTTATGTAATAACGTGTGAAATGTGGACCTTTTTTGGTGATTCGAAAACATAAATTTTTTTTTTATGAAAAGCTCCTTTGGGCTTCAATTTTTGAAAAATTAATTGTCAATGGCAATGAAGGAAAGCGTCAGAAAATTATTTCAGAAAGTCGCCATGCAAACGTATAGTATTTAAAAATCTCATAATACAAAATTAGCGCAACTGTGGATAATATTTTTTCACAATTGAAAATTAATTGTGAAAAATTGGTAGCTAAGCCTCAATCTAATCCAATAATGTCTGTGTATGTCTCCTTTGTCACAATTTTAAATCCATCCTCAATGAAAAACTTTATTCGTTTTCAAGATTATTTTTGTTGAACCAAAAATCATCTCTTTAAAATGCTTGTGACTTTGAAAATACTGTATTTCATATTGTATGCATAACCGTAGCTTTTATGAAAATTAACTATTTAGCACCTTCAATTATTTGTTCATACCTCTAAATTATGTCAGCCATCATACTAAAAAATTAAAATATAAAAAACCAAATAAAATACAAATTTAAATGGAGTTCAATTTTCGAATGAAGTGCAGTACAGTATTTTGAATATTTTTGTGAAAATCTGTCGACAGTTTTCTGCATCGTCTTGCGTAAATGTTTGATGCCCAATCAACGGACCTGAAAAAATTTGCGGAAGTGGAAATCCCAATGATGAAATCAAGTTTGCATTTTCAGAGTTGGAATGAGACATTTTTTCGGGACAGAAACCTGCTGTATTTTTCCAAAGATAATGACAACCTCTCCTTGAATTAACGTATTTGCTTTTGATTCATGATCACGTGAGGGACGAGCAGCATTTGTTGGCAGAAAAGTGAAGAAACTTCGTGGAACCCCACTTCATCTTTCCCCCAAAATGTCCATGTTGAAACTGCGTTCATTATTCGCCCGCTTCCCGACAAAATAAGCTAATCCTGACCTTCATCGGATATGTGTGATGATTTTCTTGCCAATCACAATATCTATGGGCTATGCTGTGTGTGCACTGTGCAGCATGAACATCAGAACCATGGATCCTGTTCCATGTGAATGCCAAAATATATTCGCAAAAGCTTCTATGCTAATGAGGGAATCACACTCAGATTTTTACGAGGCTGACAGATACTCTTCTGTGCGATCCGATGATGAGTTATGAGCAAATCGTTTTTTTCCGTGAGAGGAATTGAAATACTGTACAGTATTACTTAGGGTCCTCTATCCACTATAAACTAACTTTCAGTCGACGCATTTTGCAAGCATAAAGCAGATGTCGCTCGAAGGCAAGTGACTCCACCGTACCGAAGATCGACTCATCTCGCCTGCGCCCACATCAAAGCTTATGTACAGTAAATACACATCAAATAGATGTCTCCAATTATGAAAGTTTGACAAGAGCAATCGAAAAGTTGGGAAGAGAAAGTTTCACTGTACTATACATGTTATTTCCAGGAAGTGATTTACATATATGCATACATTATATGCTCAATAACGAGGGCACAATATATTAAGTGGTTCCTTTTGCTTTCCTTGAAGCAATCGGGGGATTGAAAAAAGGGAATGGAGGGTTTCCCTTTTTGGCTCAGCTGGCTCCGCAACAACTCCGTGTATCGATTGTTGCCCTTGTAGGGCCACTGCCCTGGGCTATGGCAAATGTCCAAGCCCGTGAAGGGAATCACGTGTATTAGTGATGGGGGCGGGTCGCATTTTGGCTGTCCGGGATTCCATCAGTCAATACTGAATCACACTATGATTTTATATTTCATTTATATTGCTGAAATAATAAGATGCTTTATTCTGTGAACAGTCGAACTCCTTCAATTCAAACTTTAGGGCACCAGAAAAAAAAATTCAAGTTCGGGAGGTTTTCTCAGCTGCGGGGGAAAACAAACATTTAAGTTGTGGGAAAGAAATAAGGATAAAAATGAAACCTTTTCGGGTCAAATTTGAACAGGACCAGCAAATCTTCGAGTTAGGGCAATTTCCTGACGGGGACACAAGCATTTTTTGTTGAAGGGAAATAAAGAAGAACTACAGTATGAATAATTTATTCTGAACCTTAAATTGCCTCTTACATTAATTAATAGAATGCTGAACTTGGAGGCAAGGATTTATTGGCCCAATTATAGTCTTTCAATTCCTTTCAAAACATATCTGAACTACAGTATGAATAATTTATTCTGAACCTTAAATTGCCTCTTACATTAATTAATAGAATGCTGAACTTGGAGGCAAGGATTTATTGGCCCAATTATAGTCTTTCAATTCCTTTCAAAACATATCTCTACATTTTTATTGCTTCTCTCTTTCCTGCTGTGTTAATAAAATAATAGCCAAATGGCACCACAAAATTCGAGTTATGGAGATTTGAGGAGGAAAGCCTTTGAGTTAGGGAAAATTTTATTGCATTGTTTCTGAAAAATGTAGTCCAAATCTTTGAATATGTGTGTTGAAGAATAAAGAGGTCAAATTTGTATTCTGGGAACGTTGTTCTCCCAAATTGGCTGGCATCAACCGCTTGGAAGAAAGTTTACTTGATGGAGGTTAATCAGATTACCTGAAATCAGATTATGGGGCAAGGTTACTGATTTTTTTGTGTGCTGCATACAATTTATCTCTTTTATTGTAAAACACATTTTAAAATGCATTACTACATACATTTACAAATTTTTTTTCAAAGCACACATAATCTCAAGGAAAAGGTGACACTTGTTTCCTGCATGAATTCTATGAAGAAGAATAAATTAAAGCTGTCCTTATGTTCATACTATTTCTTCCAGTGATCAATTCAAAATCTTCTGCCTCAACTTTTCTTCATCTTGAACTGAACAATATATTGTTACAAATGGTATTTTTTATCATTCAAGGCTTCACTTGTGTGAACCTGCTAAAAATCCAATTGTGGTGACTTGTCACCAGCATCTTTTGTAGTGCACTTTTTCATTGATGCAGCTCATGCCCTTTTTGTTTACATTAACTCTTTTGCTGATTGCAACTCTGTTTCCTGGATGCTTGCCTCTGATACTAACCAGAGTCAAGCATTCCAGGTTAAGAACCTCTAAAAGAGTCAGACACTCTTTTAACCTTCCCTTAGTTTTATTCATTGTTGTTGTCTTTCTAAGTAAAAATAACGTAAAAAGGATAACAATATGCATTGAGAAAATCCCTTGTCCTAAATTGGGATCTGTTTTGAAATAAATATCAAGCACTATAAGCGTTTTGCCACGCATCAATAGACGTTTATAACAGGGCTCAAATTGTATAAGAAAAGGGGCATTTTCTGTTTCAAGCTGCTCAAAATATCCCTGTGTTATTTTTTAGAGAAAATAATACTTCCGCATAGGTTTATTAGCTGTGCGAGTTGTTTTCATTACAACTTGAGGGGTAACAAAGGAACAAAACTACCCTTGCGAATCATATTTATTTTAATAATAAGTTTAAAATAAGTTAAGTAGATATGGCAAACTAATCTTAACAACTGGATACACTCTTGGGAGAGAAGCTATTCTTGATGAACATTTTAATGCTGCAGCATTGATTGAAAAATGAACATGCAACAACTTCTTGCATTCTTGAACAGTAATTAGCTTGAATTATCAACAAAAAAGGTGCACAAATTAAAATTTCCCATATATGCTTTGCAGTAAGAAGAAATCAGATCTACAGATAGGAGAGCCAGATTTCAATGCTGGATGTGAAAGCTGTATCATATCAACATAAATTTCAAATACTGTAAATTTATAATACACTGTATAAGCAAGGTTTACGTTGATCCAACTCATCATTTGAATTAGTCTTCAAGATGCAAAATCCCTAGAATTTATAACATTACCAATTTTCTTGAGCAAAGACTCCTCAATCTGTAGGACATCTTTATTCTGGCAGTGTAAGTTTCTGTCAACTTTGTCTACAAGGAAAATTCAACATTTAAAACAGCATAACTTTTTTAAAGCTTTATATGTACAGTATTGCACCTGTTGGAAAAGATTAATGACATTCAACAGAAAAATCATGATAATACAGCCATGAACCAAGGAGTGTCTAGATTTGCCTCATCAAGATTCTAATGGGAGTCTTTTCAGAAAATTCTGTATCTTTTTGCGTTCATATTTTTTTGAATTTTCCTGGATTTCTTTAGGAAAAATGCGTTTTAGCATCGGGGTATCTCAACATGGGGACATCACAAAGGAGAATCATGCCCGCATCCCAAATCAGATAGAAGTGACATCTACCCAATATTTTACGAATTAAACAGACAATGATAGAGAGCTAAGATTGATTTAAAAATATATATATTTTCACATATCCAGATGAATCAAAAGGGGGTTCAAAGCTGGCAAAAGAGCGAAGGAATATAGAAGTTCTGGAACAACTTATTTCCAGAGAGCTCTGCTTTCGCCAGTCATCCTCATCCCGGTTCACCAGACGTCTGGCAGCTCGTTTTCTCTCTTCTCTGTGCCCCAGGGCAGGGCATTTCGCTTTCTCCACTTCTTCTCATCCACTTCCATCCCTCCAACCCCCAACATGCACCCCCTGCTGTTCTTATATACTGTATATATATATTTTTTTTCTCTNCTCTAAAAGAGTCAGACACTCTTTTAACCTTCCCTTAGTTTTATTCATTGTTGTTGTCTTTTAAAGTAAAAATAACGTAAAAAGGATAACAATATGCATTGAGAAAATCCCTTGTCCTAAATTGGGATCTGTTTTGAAATAAATATCAAGCACTATAAGCGTTTTGCCACGCATCAATAGACGTTTATAAAAGGGCTCAAATTGTATAAGAAAAGGGAGATTTTCTGTTCCAAGCTGCTCAAAATATCACTGCGTTATTTTTTTTATAGAGAAAATAATACTTACGCATAGGTTTATTAGCTGTGAGAGTTGTTTTCATTACAACTTGAGGGGTAACAAAGGAACAAAACTACCCTTGCGAATCATATTTATTTCAATAATAAGTTTAAAATAAGTTAAGTAGATATGGCAAACTAATCTTAACAACTGGATACACTCTTGGGAGAGAAGCTTTTCTTGATGAACATTTTAATGCTGCAGCATTGATTGAAAAATGAACATGCAACAACTTCTTGCATTCTTGAACAGTAATTAGCTTGAATTATCAACTAAAAAGGTGCACAAATAAATTTTCCCAGATATGCTTTGCAGTAAGAAGTAATCAGATCTACAGATAGGAGAGCTAGATTTCAATGCTGGATGTGAAAGCTGTATCACACCAACAAAAATTTGAAATATTCTACACTTATAATACACTGTATAAGCAAGGTTTAACTTGATCCAATTGATCATTTAAATTAGTCTTCAAGATGCAAAACCACTTGAATTTATCACAGTACCAATTTTATTGAGCAAAGACTCCTCCATCTGAAGGAAATCTTTATTCTGTCAATGTATAGGTTTTTGTCAACTTTGTCTATAAGGAAAATTCAACATTAAAAAAAGCATAACTTTTTAAAAGCTTTGTATGTATTGCAGCTGTTGGAAAATATTAATCACATTCAACAGAAAAATCATGATAATACAGCCATGAACCAAGGAGTGTCTAGATTTGTCTCATCAGGGTTATGATGGGAGTCTTTTCAGGAAATTCTGTATATTTTTGTGTTCATATTTTTTTTTAATTTTCCTGAATTTCTCTAGGAAAAATGCGTTTTAGCATCGGGGTATCTCAACATGGGGACATCACAAAGGAGAATCATGCCCGCATCCCAAATCAGATGGAAGTGACATCTACCCAATATTTTACGAATTAAACAGACAATAATAGAGAGCTGAGATTGATTTAAAAATATATATATTTTCACATATCCAGATGAATCAAAAGGGGGTTCAAAGCTGGCAAAAGAGCGAAGGAATATAGAAGTTCTGGAACAACTTATTTCCAGAGAGCTCTGCTTTCGCCAGTCATCCTCATCCCGGTTCACCAGACGTCTGGCAGCTCGTTTTCTCTCTTCTCTGTGCCCCAGGGCAGGGCATTTCGCTTTCTCCACTTCTTCTCATCCACTTCCATCCCTCCAACCCCCAACATGCACCCCCTGCTGTTCTTATATACTGTATATATATATTTTTTTTCTCTCGTGCTTGTGGTTCCTATATACACTTTCCTTCTTCTTTCTCTATAGTCCCCAGGAATTTTCCCCATGTGATGTTATGGTGAGGGAAAGAGGATCCCTGTCCTAGATGCCTGGCAAGCGTTTTCCTCTCTCAGTCATCCCGGCTTTCTTTTCATTGGACTGGGATCCTTCACGGATCCTGTTTGGAACACGAATGGTTCCCAGGGCTTTTCATGGTCACACGAGAGCACTTGAGGTTCTGGCAAGCGTTTTCCTCTCTCAGTCATCCCGGCTTTCTTTTCATTGGACTGGGATCCTTCACGGATCCTGTTTGGAACACGAATGGTTCCCAGGGCTTTTCATGGTCACACGAGAGCACTTGAGGTAATATTCCTCAAAGACAAGTATTTAAGTGGGGTACCTTTAAATTAGGTAGAAAAGCGGATCAACAGGCAGGAATTGCAATTTTATTTTTCATTTTCAGGGTTGAAAAACCTTCTGAAAAGGTTTCTGGTATAGATGAAGCAGTATAGATTATTTATTACTTCTTTGTGAGGATGTCTGAGTTAACAATCTGATCTTGAATAAATTATTTGATTTCTGAAACATATCCTCGTACTTGGTACTGTACTAATGAAAATCATAAAAATTGTCAAATTTTGCATTTTTCATGAATTTAAACAAATGGAGCGAGAGTAATTCGAATTCATAACTTTCTTTCTACGCAAGCCTGAGAGATTAAAATCGGGAGTGTTCATTAAAATTGCCAAAAATGCATTGCAAAAATCCATTTACAGGTATTTCAATCTTGCCTAAAAAAAATCCGAAGAAGGAAGCACATTATTTTCAAACATACAAATCAACGCGAAATTTTCAGTATAGTCAGCGTATTTTTTTTAAATTTCTCAACGAAAAATGTTTATTTAATGGTACGTTTCCTAATAAGGAGTTCTTTAGTGTACGCATTGCAGAAATAAGACCCTGAAACCAGTACTGTACAAAGAAAGTGCCTCTTTCCTTGGAGATAAAAAGGTTTATCCTCATCAGATTGATTTGCTGAGGACCCAATCAAGTGCTTAGTTACACACAGAAGACCCATTCAACCGTACAACAAAACCCACAAAAGACAAAATAAACTGCTTCTGATGAGCTCTTGTGTGTTTTAGTGTGTTCCTGACGTTCATCTCAACGAGTCTCTGAAGAAACGGGGACAAAGTTTTATAGACCGTAGAAAAATACCCCCAGGGGTATTTCTATACCCACACTCTAGGTGAGCAAAAATTTACATGATGCTAAAATGGGCTCCGGGAAACCTGAGAGAGAAGAAAAAAGGAGGCTTTCACCACAATTTTCCGGAGGTTGACGCTTCATATTGACGTTTAATGGAGAAACCCTTTCTGGGAAGATTAGAATGCCGTGGACATCTCCAACTTTTTCTAGCAGCTTTTCCTCTTTGTTTCAGAAGTCCTGACACTTCGGGAGAAAAAAACTGTTGACACTAAGCATTGCTTAAAAAGTCTGTTAAAATTTCACAAAATTCGGATGAGTTCCCATCTTCATCCAAGCTGAAATGCATCCAAAAGCTTGTGACTTACTGGAAAAGTTTGAAATGTGCGCCTTTATCGCATTTTTATTTCTGAAAATTCAATATTGACGATAATACTGTACATTATTTACATAATGTATATTAATATTTGTGATACTACACATGGATATCTATAATAAATTATTCATTCATATATTGACCTTATAACACAGATTTTCTCCAGAGCCTCAACTGGAAAGCCCAGAATTAAATTGAACTGAAATTCGGATTGCCAGCGACATCTACTCATACTGTAAAAATGCCCCTCCACCGTGGACACCATAGAAACATGTATTATTTGTAGCATGATTTTCAAACCTTTGATTTTAGACAAATGAAAGTAATTTTTAAAAGAAAACTGACCCAAACAACATCATGAAACCTACAAACAGAAAGAAAAAAAAGCAGAAAAAGAAAAAAATTATCATTCCTATAACATGTTATAGGAATGCTAATTTTTTTCTATTATTGTATTTTTTCTATTATTATTGTATTAAGATACTGCAGTATCTTAATACAATAATAGGAATTACATTAAAAGATGAAATTATCATTAAAGAGACTATTAGTATATTTAGAGAAAATTATTATGTTTTTAATTTTCAATTACATCTACTGTATTTGCAAACTGGGGAAGCTTTTTATTGTCTTTCATGAAATGGAGAAAATATATTTTTGAGATTTACAAGGCCGATCGCTATGTACCTTGAAATTTTGTTATTCTTTCCCTGATAGCAACAGAGGAATTCCTATAAAAAAAAATCAACTGGATGACCCAGAGTAAAGTATAAACTATTTCTGGTTGCCAGTGACATCTAGTCACACTATACCAATTCATCTTCATCATGGACCCACTATAGGAAAGAATGAATCGTACTGTATATTAATTTTTCCCAGTGCAATGAGCCTTTTAAAGCTTTCATTCCCAACAGCTGTAGCCAATTTC
>CAJPEX010003297.1:0-30104 GCA_905338405.1 Notodromas monacha | reverse complement strand
TAGCTATGGAATTTCAAGGTTCACTTATATACAGTGGCAAATTTAGCTTTAAATTAAATTTAGTTTCTTTTGGTCAAGCTCAGGATTCAGCTGACATCTGCCTGACATTTTAGCAAGCATGAAAGGGGAAAGGACAATCCCTAGTCTTGAAGTGCAACAGAATACAACATACACCTGAAAATGGCAGAAGTTCAGAACTGAACCAACCTTTGAAAACATAAGTTGTTCCATCCTTGGTGGTCAAAAAAGTGTCAACATTTTTAGCCTCGCACAATTTGGGCCCATTACTGGCAGCACCTTCAGCATCAGTACTTCCTGGTTTGACAGTTGCATTTGGCTTGGGTGTTGTGGTGGTTGTTGCAGATGAAGACACTGCATTGTCTTGGTCAGATGATTTCTTCCCATACAATGACTGAAACAAGGTGATACTTGAAAGTGCATCTTATATTTTAATCAAGTCTTACTTAGTCTGACTAATTCTGTTGAATAAGGATTTATAGTTCAAATGAAAAACTTTTATGCTTGTACCTTTTCAACTTGAGGGCTTCAGACACAATTTGAAGACTTCAAACTTAGTCTGATGATGAATTATTAGTTCAAGGAAATGGTCTCATGCCTAAGTTGAAGGCTTTAATACTTACTTTGAAGGGTTGATACTAAGTTTGAAGATTTGATACTAAGTTTGAAGATTTGATACTAAGTTTGAAGATTTGATACTTGGTTTGGAGGCTTGATGCTTACTTAGTTTGAGGGTTTGATACTTACTTTGCAGACTTGAGACTTGGTTTGATGACTTAAAAGTTGAAACTTAGTCTGAAGACTTGACACCAAATTGAAAGAAGGCTTTTCAACAAATTTTTATCCGATTTGAAGATGCTACATAAAGACCTTGTTTAAAGACAAATATCCAGTGAATGCATAAACATGACAGTGTAGACTTAGAGTAAACATTGATTTAGGATTTTTTTGATCTACCAAAGATGGCTTACCTGGATTGCCAGTATGTCATCAGAATGCAGTTTGAAATTTGGGTCATAGCCTCTGTAGAATGGTGCCATTAAAGCTTGACGGATGTCTGAGTGACCAATTCCTAGTGAGTGTCCAAATTCATGAGCTGCCACTTGAAACAAATCAGTTCCTGTGAAAAATAAAAAACATTGTCTCTAAGGACTTGATAGAACTATAGAATATTTCACAAAGGGGGTTTTCCATTTAAAAAATTGCAAAATTCCCTTAGCAATGCATCCATGATAATTTGGCATACCTGAAGATTTGCTAACAGTCCACTTCTCACTGTCATCAAAATGTGCATCACCTCCATAAATGGGAAAGTATGCATGAGCCAAGGTTCCACCAGGACCATCAAAAGGGTCACCATCTCCATGTTCCCCTGCTTCGAATCTGTTATCAACATAAAGATGAACATTCAGACATAATAAAATCCTCAAGAAAAACTTCATTTTCAAAAAATTACCAGATTTTTATAATCAATAATTTGACCAGGGATTCTCACATAATAAATGGGAAAACTTCATGAGAAACTTTATTTTGTCTAGTTTCAAATTTTATTTTTCAGAAAGAAAACCATAAAATTAGAAATGCACACATTTTGGAAACTCTGGACTCAAAATCTAGAAAAATCCTATTTCATACCAGACATATTCATAAACATATTTTTTGAATGATTTTTCACATACTATATTTGGTCTTCCAAACATGAATGACTTTTTAAAAATAAAAAATGAAACTGTATAAATTGGGTGCAGTATAATTTATAAAAAATGTATACCTTTTAATTTATAAAAAATGTATACCTTTTAATTTATAAAAAATGTACACCTTTCAATTTATAAAAAATGTATACCTTTTAATTTATAAAAAATGTATACCTTTTAATTTATAAAAAATGTATACCTTTTAATTTTTAAAAAATGCATACCTTTTAATTTATAAAAAATGTATACCTTTTAATTTATGAAAATGGTAATTTTTAGCATGAAAACACTGCACAGGAATCAGTCAAAAATGTAAACCTGAATAAATAAATAAATTTTAATACATATAATAATCTTACAATTATGTTTTAAAATCCCAGTCAGAGATGAAAGTTTCTGAACAGTACTGTATCAGATTTCAAGTACATATACGAAAAAATTCGAAAACCCCACTATTTGAGTTGATGAATATGCTTCACACCTGGTTTTTTTCCCCTCGAATTTCTTTTCTTACCTAATTTCAATGTGAATTTTCCCCGAGGTCACAGCTGTAAACGTCAAGTCGGTCACGTCTGACCACACTTTAAAGGCTCTCGCAATTTCCGTGTCTACTTGCGACTTGGGTAAATTCTTTGGGTACTTGGTTATCTGGTAAGTCAGCGCTTTCACTCTCCATCTGCTTCCTGTAAAAAAAAAAATGAAAGCAAATAAATACCTTAATATCAATAATAAATTGATCAACGCGCCATATTTTGATCATCAATCTCGCTCTACTCCGATATGCTGAATGGAAGAAGAAGAAGAAGAAAAAATGAATCGCAGAAGGGGATTTTTTTATTTTATTTTCTAGCATCGGAAGTAACAAACGTAAGTTCATGTATCGGAACACGACATGACAGGAAACGAAATAAATATCGAATGAATCATGCTACTCATGAACCGTTGCGTTACACTTCCGGGAATCGTAATTATTTATTCATCGATGATGACGACGGTCGCGTGAAATCACTGCCAATGACGCTCATCGATCATTATTATTATTATTTGTTTCTTTTTTTTCAAAAGAAATAAGCAACGTGATTGCACGAGTCATCATTCTTTTCTGCAATTGCTTTTTCTGCATTTGAAAGATATATTTTTATTTTTGGAACTTGCGAAGGCTTATTGCGGAGTGAGAAAAATAATTTAAAAAGGGAAAATGGAGAGCTTCTCTTAAAATTGTATTATTTATTCGGTCGTGGGAAAATTGTTGGGATTTTATTAATATTTTAAAGAGAGTAGAATAAATTATCGGTTCGACTTAAACTTCCAAAAAAGGTCACGTGAATAAGAGTAATATTGGTTATTGACTTTTTTTTCTTTTTGCCTATGTTCATTTTTCGAGAGTTGAAATTTATTTGGAATTGGAGATTGCATCGGATGAATTTTGTATTCCGAAAATATTCCACGTTCTGCAAATTCAATGCACAAATCTCGTCTTGAAATTATTCTATGTTGAATTCATCATATTTCCGGCACTTACATTTTCGATTTGGAACTTGGAAAATTTTTTTTGTGGTTAGAAGATGACCCAGTTGTTTTTTATTAAGATAATATTTCATGAACAGTCTAGAGAAAAATCACCATTTGAATTAAAAATGATAATTTTGTTCTCAATACAGAACATTTCGCTCATGAAACTGAACTTATTAATTGCTTCATTTGTGAGTTTTTTTCAGCGACTTTTCCACAATTTTCAGTAATAAAATTGGAAAACGCAAGCAATCATGAAATTCACAAAAGGTGCACGCATGTAATTAATTCGGTGATTTATGTATCCGTCAGTTTTCTTTAATTATCTGTCGAATGCAAATCAACCTTTTCAACGAGAGTGCCTTTTATCCTTCCGCGCTTTGCTGCTAATAAATTGATTATTAGCAGTCGAATTCTAAGGGTTTACTCTTTTTTGTGAATGTGTAAAACACAGGAACTTCATTAGTATTTTTAATTTTTGACCGGAAATAAACTTGAAAATGCGGACTGATTAATTTGTTCGAATTCAACCGAAATTAAATTAATTTTTAATTGTCAGGAATTCCTGACATCGCCTCGCCTTAATTCCGATGATTTTTTGAGTGCATACTTTTTTAAAATATCAATATTAACTACATTTAGGAATATTCGAGAAATTCAACGCATAGATGAAGTTATTTGTGAAAAGAAGTTGACAAGATTTCTTGGATTTTAAGATACAATTGAAAAAATTGATTAAATTGAATTGAAAACTCTATTTTTACTGATATGGGATATGGACAAATTGAAACAGACAAGTTGAGACTGGAAAAATCGAGACAGGGACAATTTGAGGCAGAAACTTTTGGAGACAGGGACAATTTGAGACAGGAAAAACTTGAGACAGGGACAATTTGAGGCAGGGACAATTTGAGACAGTCCCAGAGTAACTCTGCACTCTCAAGTTTGTTTCTGTTACACTTCAATTTTCTGGTTTTCCATTCTTTTTTGTGAATATTGAATAATTTTATGCAGTATTTTATATTGTGAAATGTTGTGTTCTTTCAACAATGTAAATATTTGAAATATGGCTTGCTAGAAATATTCCATGATAATACTTGCATCCTACAGATTTTTTTTTCTGTACAAGGTGTTTTGTATATAAATTTGTGTAACTTTTTTTGACCAAAAGAGAATATTTTGGGCACCTTTGCCAATGTTTAGAACAAATATAAAGGATGTTCTGATGCTTTTTCATGTGTATTACAGTGTATTACAATGGATCAAGAGAGGAATTAAAGCAAGGAAATGTTTCTGTCTCAAATAGTCCTTGTCTAAAAATGCCTCTAAATTCTCTTCATCTCCAAATGCACCAATCTCAAATTGTCCATTGTCTCCAAAAGTTTCTGTCTCAATTTGTCCTAGATCCATCCTAACATGAAATATAAATTCGAAAATCTCGTGATAGTCCTTGTCTAAAAATGTTTTTAAATTCTCTTCATCTCCAAATGTAACAATCTCAAATTGTCCATTGTCTCCAAAAAGTTTCTGTCTCAATTTGTCCTAGATCCATCCTAACATGAAATATAAATTCGAAAATCTCGTGATAGTCCTTGTCTAAAAATGTCTCTAAATTCTCTTTATCTCCAAATGTACCAATCTCAAATTGTCCATTGTCTCCAAAAAGTTTCTGTCTCAATTTGTCCTAGATCCATCCTGATATGAAATGTATAAATTCGAAAATCTCGTGATTACTTCCACACATGATGGCTAAAATAAAGCAAAAAAAAAATTTTTCTTTAGAAAACCCTGGTTGACCCGTGATATTACTTCCAACCACAAAAAAAAAAAAATGACTGATGCTGAAAAACGGGGCACCGCAATAAGCCCAAGTTCAGCGCCGGATTTTGCCTAATTTTCCCCCCTCGTCCATTGTGCAGCTTCCTGTCAATATGTCCATATATATATAGAGTACCTTTTTTATTTTTTTTAAGAATTCCACCAAGATGATTTTAAAAGAAAAAAAAAGGAAAAGAGGGAAAGGAAGGCAGCAGCAGCAGCAGGGATTTGAGCAAGACCGGGGAATTGCGCCAGAAGGGAGGACCGACCTTGGAGAGTGTATCGCTTCCTTCTGCGTGCCTTGTTGCCGTAGCCGACGTTGTCCGTGACTCCGCATCTGGGCAGCTGCATCAGCTCCACAGTCGTTTCGTCTAGTTTCCCTGGAGAATTTTTGAAGGAAGAAAAAAAATTTAAATAAAATAAAATAAAAGCAGTCAAATCGCGATAAAACAAAATATACCATTACAGTGGGCCCCCGACTTACGACGGGCACATGTTACGTCGGTTTCAACTTACGACGCTTTTTTTTTTATTTAAAAAACCCCCAACTTACGTCAGGGTTTCATGATACGACAGCTTCTGAGGTTTTTCAGCTTCCTCCCACCAACCATTTTTTTGGTGCCATGCCTGCACCAAAGGTTTTCCTGCAGGAAGTGAGTTTTTTTTTGTGCCAAGGTTCATTCCTAGCCAGATTAAACTGTTAACAGTGTGAGATAGTGCCATATGCACAGGAAATAAATTGTCCTTAAGTTTGGAAATTGCTGTGTTTGGAGCATTTTTTTTTAAAACACACACGACATGTCAAGTAAAGTAATAACGACTTATTAACACAAATCCTCTTTAAAACTTAAAACACACAAGACATGACGGGACACCATTTAATTATAGCTGAATAATTTTGTTGAGGAGGAATTAAAAAGTTGAAATATAAAGGTAATTTTAGTTGAATATTTTTTTGTTTGGAACAAATTAATTTTTTTATAATGTAACCTTAAGGGAAATAGGGTTTCAACTTACAATGGCCCCATGTTACAATGTCCATCCTGGAACGGATTGATGACGTAAGATGGGGGCCCACTGTACAGCAAACATTTTTTTCTTCAGTATAACAAACTTGTTTTTTTCCTAGTCCCAGCAGAAATCCTGTATAGGCAGTGTTGCTGAAATTTTCAGCATAGTACATTTTTAAAAAGTAGGAATGAACTCTGTTATCATTATCTGAAATTTTATAAAGGACAATGGAAGTTGAAATAATTTGATGATGATGAATATAAAAGTTGGCTTTCCTACAAATAGCACTTATTCAGACACATTTTTACCAGCTGAAATGCATTTTTTTTATTTTCCATTCTGAGAAAACTTTCTGCAAGCCCCCCTTTCCAAGTTTTTGATGACATTCAGCTATAGCTGCTTAACTTTAGTGTGCACGAAGCAGGAACTTTAATATGCCTGCCATAAACTCAGTCAAGCAAACATTTTTAAAGTCTGTAAAAAATGCATGAAACTTTGTCAGTCTGCAGAAAATTTTTTGGTAATTTCCTGGTCTGCAAGAATTTTTATGGAAATGAGGTTGGGGAACATGCTATAAAATTCTTGTTACAACAAACTCTCAAATTTCAGTACTGTATGACAAAACTTTTTTGAGGGACCTGTTGTGATTTTCTTGATAAAAATCCAAATGAAGGCAGGCTCAGTCTCAAATTTCCCATTCAAAATGTAACTGTGACAAATTCTTGGGACACAAATGGAAGGTGGAATCAAGGATGAATATTCTCAAAAATTCACCTGGACATCCTCTCTTTAAAAATTTTGTTCTTTTGTTAGGAACAATAGGTGGGTTAGAGGAAAAAATGAACCCAAAAACTCAATGTTAAAAAGGGGGTTTTGGATGCTTGTAAAACCCTACTGATGTTTAAAAACTGTCAACTTTTTTTTAGAACATCCATTTTTCCAAATCAAGGCAGGCCTCCTGAAATGCCCTCCCCCTTGAGTCTGAAATCAGCACAATATATTTCTCAGTATATATTTCTTGCTCTACTACAGAATTGAGGTATAAATGAAAAAATAAAATGATTCTAGCATCATTTTAATTTTTATAATTTGTATTTTACTTTTCATATTTTATTCCTTGATAGTTCTGTCAATCTGCCTATCCAAATGAAATAAATTGGGATTATTGCCAAAAGGAGTGTACAGATTGAATGAATTGTGTGAAAGAGAACTGAATATATTTACTGAATGAATTTTTTTGTGTAGAAAGTGTTGACTCCACATGCCCTCTCTGGGATCCTTCTTTGCCTCATGTCTTCATAAAAATTTAATTGAGCTTCTCTTCTAATTTTTCAATAGAAGTAATTGGATTTGAGGCCCAGTACATTTTTACATAAACAATTTATTGATTTTGATGTAAACTTTTGAAGTCCTTGAACCAATAAAAATTATTCCTGTACATTCTTGAGGAGAAATGTGATTTGGTTAGCAAATTTTGTTCATCAGGTATGGATTACATTTGTAAACCAAGACCCCCCTATACCAAGTACTTTATCCAGTTTCATAGAAACTTTGAAAAGAATTGATTCAAGAAAAATTCCACTGGAGCAAATTTTGTTATAAAGAGCTATCATTATAAAAATTGTTGGCGGTCCAAAGAAGTTTCTTTATATAGAAACCACAATAAAAAATCTTTCTTCGACTAACATTACAGTTATTCAATTTAGTTTTGCTGTACAATTCCAATAATTAATTGAGTGAAATTCTGTTAAAGCAAATCTTATGTCCCAGAGCTAATTTTTCATGCATGAGCTACAATTTGTAAATCTTGTTTCAACAAACTTCAGTTACTTGATCTAGTTTCCCTGAAAAATTCATAGTTTTATGAAAGTCATAGTTTTATTACAAAAATAGTCAGAAAAAATTATGTTATACAATTTGAAAACAATGCAATCCACCAGGTTGAATCACATCCCAAAAGTGGATCCAATTAAAGGGACCAGGGGGGAAAAAATAACCAGGAAGTTGACTGAGTCCCTCACAACAGACCTTCATCTCAACCCAAGGATGAATCTGATTCAGCTCTGTGATGCCACAGAGCACANTCCCTCACAACAGACCTTCATCTCAACCCAAGGATGAATCTGATTCAGCTCTGTGATGCCACAGAGCACACCTGTGGCATCCACTTGCAGCAGCTGTTCCATTTAACCTCTCCAAAATCAAATTACATATATATATACATATTCCACAAATTTCCATCTCTTTCTCTCTCTGATTTTAAATCTGGGGTGAATGCTTGCCCATGAGCTGTATTGTCCCCAACTTGTTGCCCAGCGCATTGAACTCTTTTTCATCATGGTACCGTATTAGTCCACATTCCATGTCAAAAAAGGTGAGGTTTACCCAAAAGTTCCTGACATTTATTTATCAGGGTGAGTTTACTCAAAATAATTCCTCCTATTATGGATAGACTTCAAAAGGAGAATGGAGCCTGATGTGATTTTGCTCATAAAAAGCATGATACTGTATTTTCTTGAGTACCACGCTCCCTATCAAGTAAGGCGTGCACACAGGTTTTTCAGTTGGAAATTTGGCTAAAATCTTATTCCTGAGTAAGACCTGCACCCCAATTTTTGGTGAATCTAAAACCACAAAATGTAGAAAATAAAAATAAAAAATCAACTTTAGACATGAATTGAACAAAAATCTGATCAATTTTAAATTTTTTCAGTACAAAAGAGTTTTCTTGTTACATTTTTTCCAAATTTCTCCATTATAATTAAGTATAATGCACAAATTTCCTAGAACTTCTTGAAAAATTTGTACCTGCTTATGACGTGCACCCATTTTTTTCTTCTGAAATTTGAGAAAAAAGGTGTGCATGGTACTCAAGTAAATACGGTATTCATAATTATATTTTGAGGGAGGAAAAGAAAGGGCTTCATATTCAGTTCTTGGATGAAGCTTAGCATTTTCAAATTGCATGAACAACAGTTTGCATGTGTTTGAAATATGAATCCTTTATTTACAAGAAAGGACAGATCATATCAGTTGCAGATTTTCATGCACAAAAGAGAGAGAGAGCAAATTAATCAAACAGAACAACGTGATATTTTAGTATGTGCAAAGCCATGGTAGAATGTGTTGCATGAAACATATGACTCACAATATGTTAGACACCAGTTTATCTTTCTAGGCATAATATTTTTAGATATTCTTTAAAAATCTTGAACATGCTTCACACAATCAATATGAAACTTTTGCAGCACTGATTCCTGTGTGACGTAAGATGGGGGCCCACTGTACAGCAAACATTTTTTTCTTCAGTATAACAAACTTGTTTTTTTCCTAGTCCCAGCAGAAATCCTGTATAGGCAGTGTTGCTGAAATTTTCAGCATAGTACATTTATTGAAAGTAGGAATGAACTCTGTTATCATTATCTGAAACTTTAGAAAGACAATGGAAGTTGAAATCACTTGATGATGATGAATATAAAAGTTGGCTTTCCTACAAATAGCACTTATTCAGACACATTTTTACCAGATGAAATAAATTTTTTTATTTTTACATTCTGAGAAACCTTTCTGCAAGCCCCCCTTTCCAAGTTTTTGATGACATGCAGCTATAGCTGCTTAACTTTAGTGTGCAAGAAGCAGGAACTTTAATATGCCTGCCATAACTCAATCAAGCAAACCTTTTTAAAGTCTGTAAAAAATGCATGAAACTTTGTCAGTCTGCGGAATTTTTTTTGGGAATTTGCTGGTCTGCAAGAATTTTTATGGAAATGAGGTTGGGGAACATGCTATAAAATTCTTGTTGCAACAAACTCTCAAATTTCAGTACTTTATGACAACACTTTTTCGAGGGACATGTTGTCATTTTCCTAATAAAAATCCAAATGAAGGCATGCTAAGTCTCAAATTTCCCATTCAAAATGTAACTGTGACAAATTCTTGTGACACAAATGGAGGGTGGAATCAAGGATGAATATTCTTAAAAATTCACATGAAAATCCTCTCTTCAACAAGTTTGTTCTTTTGTTGGGAACAATAGGTGGGTTAGAGGGAAAAAAAGAACCCAAAAACTCAATGCTAAAAGGGGGTTTTGGATGCTTGTCAAACCCTACTGATGTTTAAAAACTGTAAACTTTTTTTTGGAACATCCATTTTTCCAAATCAAGGCAGGCTTCCCAAAATGCCCTCCCCATTGGGTCTGAAATCAGCACCATACATTTCTCAGTAGATATTTCTTGCTCTACTACAGAATTGAGGTACAAATTACAAAAATAAAATGATTCTAGCATGATTTTAACTTTTATAATTTGTATTTTACTTTTTCAATTTTATTCCTTGATAGTTCTCTCAATCTGCTTATCCAACTGAAGGAAATTGGGATCAGTGCCAAAAGGAGTGTACAGAAATGCAGATTGAATGAATTGTGTGAAAGAGAACTCAAAATATATACTGAATGAATTTTTTGTGTAGAATTTGGGATCCTTCTTTGCCTCATGTCTTCATCAAAATTTCATTGAGCTTCTCTTTTAATTAAAAAAAAGATAATTGGATTTGAGGCCCAGCATATTTTTACATGAACAATTTATTGATTTTGATGTAAACTTTTGAAGTCCTGGAACCAATTAAAATTATTTCTGTACATTCTTGAGGGGAAATGTGAACTGGTTAACAAATTTTTTCATCAGGTATGGATTAAGTTTGTATACCAAGACCCCCCTACCAAGTATAGGGGGTCAGTTTCAGTTTCATAGAAAATTTGAAAAAAATTGATTCAAGAAAAGTCCACTGGAGCAAATGTTGTTATAAAGAGCTATAATATCACTACAAAAATTTTTGGTGTTCCAGAGCAGTTTCTTTATTTAGAAACCACAATAAAAAATCTTTCTTCAACTAACATTACAGTTACTCAATTTAGTTTTGCTGTACAATTCCAATAAGTAATTGAGTGAAATTCCATTAAAGCAAATCTTATGTCTCAGAGCTAATTCTTCATGCATGATCCACAATTTGTAAATCTTGTTTCAACAAACTTCAGTTGCTTGATCTAGCTTCCCTGGAAAATTCATAGTTTTATGAAAGTCATAGTTTTATTACAAAAATAGTCAGAAAAAATTGTGTTATACAATTTGAAAACAATGCAATCCACCAGGTTGAATCACATCCCGTTTCACCTAGGTTAATTTCCCTGGTCCCCCCTTTTTTATTGGTCCTTCAACTGACTCAGGGAGTGTTGTCTGGAAGTAGAGTTGGGTTCCTACTTAGACTAAGTCGAGACACTACGGTGTCTCGTGTCCTGTGGCATCCACTTGCAGCAGCTGTTCCATTTAACCTCTCCAAAATCAAATTACATATATATATACATTAAGGTGTTTAAAGGTAGAGAAAGAGAGAGACTAAAATTTAGACCCCACTTACGAACGGGTACTCGACATAACAGGGGTTGAACAACGGGTCGCGTAACTTGAGAAAAAGTAGTACCATGGCATAATCACATTCCATGTCAAAAAAGGTGAGGTTTCCCCAAAAGTTCCTGACATTTATTTACCAGGTTGAGTTTACTCAAAATAATTCCTCCTATTATGGATAGACTTCAAAAGCAGAATGGAGCCTGATGGGACTTTGCTCATAAAATGCATTATACTGTATTTACACAAGTACCAGGCTCCCTCAAGTAAGGCATGCACAGGGATTTTTCAGTTGGAAATTTGGCTAAAATCTTATCCCCGAGTAAGACGTGCACCCCAATTTTTGGTGGATCTAAAACCACAAAATGTAGAAAAAAAATCAACTTTAGACATGAATTGAACAAAAATCTGATCAATTTTAAACTTTTTTGGTGCCAAAGAGTTTCCTTGTTACATTTTTTTTTTTACAAATTTCTTCATTATGATCAAGTATAATGCACACATAACTTCCTAAAACTCCTTGAAAAATTTGTACCTGCTTATGACGTGCACCCATTTTTTTCTTCTGAAATTTGAGAAACAAGGTGTGCGTGGTACTCAAGTAAATACGGTATTCATAATTATATTTTGAGGGAAGAAAAGAAAGGGCTGCATATTCAGTTCTTGGATGAAGCTTAGCATTTTCAAATTGCATGAACAATAGTTTGCATGTGTTTGAAATATGAATCCTTTATTTACAAGAAAGGACAGATCATTTCAGTTGCAGATTTTCATGCACAAAAGAGAGAGAGAGGAAATTAATCAAACAGAACAACCTGATATTGTAGTATGTGCAAAGCCATGGTAGAATGTGTTGCATGACTGTATACTGAGTGTTATACAATCTGTGGTCAAATAGAAAGATCCGTATTATAAAAATCTATAAGAAATTTTTAGAACTTGTACGAAGTGTGTTAGTTATACTTTGAAAACGTCGTGACTAAGGACACTTTACTTTGCTGGATGCCAGTGGCATCTTGCAATTTGACCCTAATCGTTTGCCAAACTAGGGTAAATTACAAAGCAGACAAAATTCCAAGACACTGTAAAAATTTCAAAAATATCAGTACAAAAATGCAAAAAAAAGTGGCTAAAGCAGGTTGAATTGCGGGGCAAGGGTCAAATTTAAAATCAACCTCCCTGCAATGATCCTTTGAAATAATAATCAATTTAAGTGATCTTGCCATGCATTAATCAATTCAAAATTCAAATAAGTCTCTGCTGAAAAAATTTTACTTTTTCCCCCGTCGCGCGGAAAAAAAAAATGAGCTCAGCTTCACCGGAAACTCTTCCGGTCGCGGTCGGCATCATCATCATCCCTCCCCACACCCAATAATTAAAAATACGAAAAGACCAAATAAAAATTCTGAAAACATCATTCGAAATATACAGAGAAAAAAAAAGAGAAATTTAACTGAATGGGACGGGATGATGTGGGGGGAAAAAACCGTAAACCGTGAAGGTGAGGTCGAGTGATCTAATCCGAACTAAGGCCATATGCTGGCGTCGACACCGGGTGACACCAACACGTACAAATTGGATATAAGGGAAAATACAAGTGTGTAGACAAATTTGTTTCGGCCGTGTTTGAGCAAAAGATGCATAACTCAAATTTGCAGGTCTTACAACCCAAACAATTTTTCGAGAGAGAGAGAGAGAGAGGAAGCAAACGAACGAACAACAAATGTCATCAAAATCAATATTACAGGCAATCTCAATCAATCTTTCAGGTTTCTGTATTGTTCATAACTGAAATTTGCAGGTCTTACATATCCCAAACAATTTTTTCGAGAGAGGAAAGAAAAACAAAAGTGGCATCAAAATCAATATTACAGGTCATAAGGCATTGAAAAAACAAATAAACCCTGACATTACGTGAATTAAAAGGTTACTGGAATTGAAATCGTTCAGATTTCTGTGTTGTTCATGACTCAAATTTGTAGGTCTTACAATCCAAAAAAAATTTCGAGAGAGGAAAAAAAAACGATCAAACGAAAGTGGCATCAAAATCAATATTGCAGGTCATAAGGCATCGAAAAAAATTGCCCTGACATTGCGTGAATCAAAAGGTCACTGAAATTGAAATCTTTCAGGTTTCTGTATTATTCATAACTCAAATTTGCAGGTCTTACATCCCAAACAATTTTTCGAGAGAGGAAAGAAAAAACAAAAGTGCTTCAAAATAAATATTACAGGTCATAAGGCATCGAAAAAAAATTTGACCCTGACATTGCGTGAGATAAAAGGTCACTGGAATTGAAATCTTTCAGGTTTCTATATTGCTCATAACTCAAATTTGTGAGTCTTACAATCCAAACAATTTTTCGAGAGAGGTTAAAAACAAAACAAACAAAAGTGCTTCAAAATCAATATTACAGGTCAAAGCATCAACAAAAATTCGACCCTGACATTGCGTGAAATAAAAGGTCACTGGAATTGAAATCATTCCGATTTCTGTGTTGTTCATAACTCAAATTTGCAGGTCTTACAAGCCAAACAATTTTTCGAGCGAGGAAAAAAATTGAACAAACAAAAGTGGCATCAAAATCAATATCACAGGTCAAGGCATCAAAAACTCTTCGACCCTGACATTGCGTGAATTAAAAGGTCGTTCAGGTTCCTGTGTTGTTGAGGACTTTTTAATGCATGTTTGGGAAATTAAGAACACAAGTGTTCCCAATTCTTTGGAGCTGCCATTTTTTTACCAAATAAAACGCATATATGCAGAAATTCACATTTGCTTGTCTTACAGCTTCAATAATTTTTCGAGAGAGGAAACAAACTAATGAACAAAAACTGGCATAAAAATCAATACAAATCACGGTACTGAAAAACTTGTAAACTAAAAATTTAAATTTTACCTATTTGCTTGTCTTACAGCTTCAATAATTTTTCGAGAGAGGAAACAAACTAATGAACAAAAACTGGCATAAAAATCAATACAAATCACGGTACTGAAAAACTTGTAAACTAAAAATTTAAATTTTACCAATTTTTAGAAACTGCAACGTTTAAGCAAAGATGCATAATTCAAATGTGCTCGTCTTGTTACAACTGAAACAATATTTTGGGACAGGAAACAAAATAATAACAAACTAATGAAAAATAATCAGTACATGTCATGGCATTGAAAAACTTTGACCCTGACATTACGCGAATTTAAAAGGGCATTGGAATCTAAAACATTCAGGTTTTGTGTTTTTGTAAAATGTGTAAACTAAACCATACAATGAATGCACAAAAGCAAATGATGGGATTTAGTTGCTGTCTTTGGTTTTTTTTTGTCAAATACTCTGAGATACCAGGAACAATGTTTATTTGCCATAGACATAAACTTGTTTAGATTTGGCAAACTAATTTTTTGCATCCATTCAATGCACAAAAACACATGATGAGATTAAATTTCAATTTTCTTGTCAAATACAATATGATACCAGGTGCAATGTTTATTTGCCATGAAAGAGAAACTTTTCTAGGTTTGGAAAACTAAATTTTATTTTTGGCTGTACAAGGCAGAGGTGGAAACATCATATTGAATGGAACAAAATAAAGAAAACAAACCTGTGACAGGGATTTTTGCAAAATCTTGAAACCGCTTGATGCCTTTCTCCAGCTCCTCTCCATCCATCAATGCACCTGCTTGAGGATTTGTGAGTGGACCTGGTGCCAAGTAACTAAGATGCATAATTCAAATGTGCTCGTCTTGTTACAACTGAAACAATATTTTGGGACAGGAAACAAAATAATAACAAACTAATGAAAAATAATCAGTACATGTCATGGCATTGAAAAACTTTGACCCTTACATTACGCGAATTTAAAAGGGCACTGGAATCTAAAACATTCACGTTTTGTGTTTTTGTAAAATGTGTAAACTAAACCATATAATGAATGCACAAAAGCAAATGATGGGATTTAGTTACTATCTTTGGTTTTTTTTTGTCAAATACTCTGAGATACCAGGAACAATGTTTATTTGCCATAGACATAAACTTGTTTATATTTGGCAAACTAATTTTTTGCATCCATTCAATGCACAAAAGCACGTGATGAGATAAAATTTAAATTTTCTTCTCAAATACAATATGATACCAGGTGCAATGTTTATTTGCCATGAAAGAGAAACTTTTCTAGGTTTGGAAAACTAAATTTTATTTTGGCTGTACCAGGCAGACGTGGAACCAGCATAATGAATGGAAAAAAAGAAAACAAACCTGTGACAGGGATTTTTGCAAAATCTTGAAACCGCTTGATGCCTTTCTCCAGCTCCTCTCCATCCATCAATGCACCTGCTTGAGGATTTGTGAGTGGACCTGGTGCCAAGTAACCAAATTTTGCCAAGTATACCTGGAAAATGTATGATTTGAATAGTAGACAATTTTTAGCATCAACTACAAAAACATAGTCAAGATGAACTTCTGAAAAGCGCATTTTTGGCAACAAATGCAAAAACATGGTCAAAAATGAACTCTTGCAAAAGAGAAAAGCAAATTTTAAAAAATCATTAAAAAAAACTGTGCATTGGAAAAAAAAGTGAATAAAAAACAGCATTTAAAGTCTTCTTGATCACTTTTCTCCTGCTGAGAATCATTTTAAATCCTCATTATGCAATAGATTAGTTCCCCTTCACCAACGTTGTTCCGCATGAAATGCTTCCTGTAACCATTTGGTAACCTTGGTAGCGCATATGGAACAGTATATGCAACACTACTATTTTGTGACACACAGACCTCATAAATTTCACATGGAAGTTATTCTTGCTTCGGAATGACATGCCAAGCAAGTGCACTCATGAGTCAATTTTCAATGCCCCAGCCACCTATATTAATCTTATTATTTCTGATAAGCAAGAAAGTTATTTTAATGCAGATAATTCATTATACAGTACTGCCAAAGCATTTCCTCAAAACCAATGTGATAGAATATATAAGTTTAACTCTCTATGTTGATCAAACTAAATCAAAGTTTTCAATTTAAAAGCTGTCTTTATAGGGACATTGTCAGTACTCTTTATACTCCATTCCACAAAAAGCAAAGTATTCTTTTAGACTATTAAGTCTAAACAATACACTAGGGCTTTTTCATCAGATTTTCTATAGACTTGACTGTTGAGTTAAAATCTAAGCTTTCTATAGCAAGATTTCAAAATCTATGCATGATCAGAAGATGTATTTTTTCTAAAAACCCTTACATGTTTGGGT
Organism: Notodromas monacha; assembly: GCA_905338405.1. Lineage (NCBI taxonomy): Eukaryota > Metazoa > Arthropoda > Ostracoda > Podocopida > Cyprididae > Notodromas > Notodromas monacha. Next base: position 13,406 of record CAJPEX010003297.1, on the reverse strand, counting down.
AATTAATGTCCACAGCAAAATTCCATCATCTGGAAGAAGTAAAAATTTGATGCTCGGTGTAAAATGGGTCAACAATTTAATTTTACTGTCACTGGGGACGTTGGGAATAAATCCTGACAACTGAAAGATTTGAATTAAATAGAGAAGTTTGAAAAGATGTTGGATAAATTAAACACAGTGATTTGGTCAGGCTATGACCGGGGTGCAAAACACCCTATTCTAAAGTTGGTATAATTCAAAAACACAGCATAAATTTGCAAAATATCAGATTACGTTCTCACACGAAAGTTCAATTTGGACTGTAATAAAATAGTCAAATTTGGAAATCAGGAAAACTGTCCTTCAAGTACAAAAAACAGCAACAGGATCTTGGTAATAAAATCCAGCCTTGGAGGCTGCCAAACATCTGTGGGAACCAAGGTCTTCCAAGATTCCCACACTGATAGAATGAAAGACTAAATTTGCTGGGGAATTTGGGTTCTCTAAAGCTAGCGTATCAAATTTAATATAGTTGTTGAAATATTTGTGACAGGGGATTCAAGATGAGGCACCTGAATCTTACAGCTGTGCTTATTATCACAATATACAGTAAATTTAAGGGGGAAAATACTCCATTTTTCACAGAAAAATGTGACTCATGCCCAAAATAATATCCACTATGATTTATAGTGCATCTTGTAAAAGGAGAAGGGATGATAAGCAAGAACGGGAAAGTTACTGAACATTCTGGAACACAGTAGAGTCAAGGGTGATTTCATGATTAGATAATACACTTTGTGGAAATACTGTTACTTGGCTTACTAAGAGTCTTCTGCTGAAATCCACTTCAATAGGACTGGCTTTCTGATTTCAGGGAAACATGACAACATTAGTCATTTTGGTCTTCCTCACACAATCTCCTGATGATAAAATCATCAGAATTTACTAACACAGTTGGATCTTGCAAATTTGAACCTCTGAAAGCCCAAAACCTCTGTACATCTCATTTTGGCTTTTTCCTTTCCAAATCCCCCTATGAACTGTGTTGTCAAGATCTAGACAAAAATAAAGTATCCCTCAAACTTTCATGAATAAATTTTTCTGATGAGGCATTTTGATTATTATTTTGATGACCAAGGGAATTTGAGAGCATTGAAATTGTAATTTGATGTTTTCCAAGATGAAGTGAGTTGATTAAATGGGCAAATGTACCCTTGCTTTAAACATCAGCATTATATCAACTGATTTATCCCACAATTTTAGGCCAAAAATTTGAACAATTTCCTCTAACAAATATTGTCGCAACATTTTTTAAAAGCAGAGTGCCACTAACTCAGAAACTCTTCTAGTTGGATCTGTTTGGGCCACTCTGTGTTTTACTTAGAAAGATTTAAATGCACGTCACATTACTGTGAATTTTTATTAATCAGGTCAATAATTTTGTTGTTTTTGATAATCAAACCTCTCCATAAGTCAAATTTTGAGGGACCAGCAAAAGATTCAAGTTAGGAAAAGGAGCATTTTTTGTTGCAGGAACAACAGAATAATTACAATAAATTGTAATTGGTGATATTCTGCACCTTAAATTGCTTCTAACATGAGTTTACAGGATTCTGAACATGGAGGCAAAGGGTCATTTGCCCAATTTAGTCTTTCACTTCCTTTCAAAACACATCAGATAATGTTCTACGCTTTTTACTTCCCTGTGTCAAGAAAATAATTACCAAATTGCTCAGGAAATTTGAGTTATGGAGGTTTGGAAGGAAAAGCCTTTGTATTGAGGTTCTCAATGCATTGTTTCTAAGGGAATTCAGACAGGGACTTGAAGAATTGTTTGAGTTATCAAGGTTGAACTGTATCATGATTGATTGATCAATAAATATGCTTTATTCGCTGCTTGTCAGCATTCACAAGGTTTGAAAAATTACTCCACCTGCTCCCATAAGCATTTGCATCCCTTAAAAATAGGAATGAAAACTAAAAAAGAATAAATGTCCATCACAGTAGAGTACATAAAAATGCAGGAATTCTTTGATTAGGTCCTTTTTTGACAAAAATGCACAATGCTTAACAATTATAGTGCTGATCAAATTTTAAATGACAAAGGTATATTCAAGTTGTTACTACATAATTACCAACTGACAAACTGCTGTATAAATAAAATGCGAGAATTCTCATTTACCAGAGCTTGAGTGAAGTTGGTGTCTGCTTCCATTGTTTGTCCATTCACACCAAGTGTTATCATCAGGGTGGAGAGAAGAAATTTCACCATGACGCCAATCATTAACAAGACCACTTTCCGCCGTTCCATAGCGCGAATTTCTCGCATAATGATTCCTCTTGTACAGTGATGGCGAAATTTCACAGCAGCCAACAATAAGAAACTTCAGATTCACTTCTTTTCTTTCCTTTCTTCAGTTTTTTTGTTGTTGCGTGATTTACTGGCTGAAGGAGCGTTTCTTCTTTTCCCTTTTTGTCACCTGGTCGCTTCATCCAAAGGCGCCGACATCCCGAGTGTCATGGCCGACATCATTGATGAGCACTACTCACTCATCATCCTCAGGATGAAGTCACAAGGGCCTGGGGAATTCCAAATACAACGGAAATCGCATTACAACGAACGACCAAGAAAAGTTTTTCCCTTGCTGCTGAGATTTTCTCAACTTCTTACATTCTGTGGGAAGTGGATGCCTATACATGCAAACATCTGAGCTAATATCTTCTTTCTCATGAAAAATAAATAAATAAATTAACTGATATTCTAAAGCTAAAGAAAACTTCTCAACAGAAATAAATTTAATTATGTCCATGCCAACTTCACAGCCGTTCTTTTTTCCTTGAGAAAAATAAAAATGATATTTCAAAATCAAAAGAAAGTTTCTGAACCAAAAAAAGTTAATGCAACAGAGGTTATAAAGTTTCTGTTCTGGAAATAAAGTATTCTTACAGCAGAAGCAGTGCCAAATCTTATTGATGTGTTTACCAAAACTGCACTGAAATTTTCAACAGACTACCCTGTGAACTTCAGTTTCAGGAATATTGTTTGACATCAAATTCATCAGAAAACTCATTTTGTGCAGAATTTTCAGTCAGCAAGGCATAATTTTCCACCAAAAGAACCATTTGTCACTAAATTGTCCCTCCAGAAATTTTGATGTTTTCTTTAGGCAAAATCCTGCCTTTCCAAGAATGAATGAACAGAACACTTTATTTGCCGCTTTTCAGCATTTACAAGGCCTTTCCCAAGAAAACACGGTTCAACTGAGACCAGTAACATTTACTGCCAAAATATTGGCTCAAAACTTGTAAAATCCCCAACATCCAGACATCAGGCAAAAACTTGTTTTTAACACCTGCTGTTTTCAAACTTCAAACCCAACACATGGGTGTCTCTCATGTAACCCAGCAAAAATTGCTCATTGAAAAACCCCCAGCATTTTTGGGAAAATCAGTTCAGTTGAAGTTGAGGATTTGAACATTTGGTGCATTACAAAATTTTTTAAAACTTGGGAAGACTGTTTTGAATTCATGAATTTTCAGTATATTGAGTTTGTGAAAAACTTTGTGTGCGTAAACCTGTACAAATTTCTTTAAAAAAAGACTTGCGCTATTTTGGGAGAGAATCCCTGGTTGGTTTGCAAGCTGGCCAATTGCCGTGTTTCAATTCATAATCAGTTTTACCTTCAAAACTTTCTTGTGTTGATAAGCCTCTCTTAATTATAATCACAATCAAGGTGCATGGCTTGAAAATCTCAACTATAAATTCAAACTGTACACATTTCCCAAATTAAGTCAGTGTTCCCCATACCAATGGTCTGCAGAAGTTTTCTGCCATTCTGCAGGAAATTTTCAGCATAAAACATTTATTATTAGCAGCAACAAAGTCTCTTATCTTTATCTAAAATTTTGGAGAGGCAATTGCAGTTGAAATAATCTGATGAAAAATTTAAGTAGGATTTTCTCCGAATAGATTTTGACAAAGTTGCACCTGCTGAAATGAGTCATTCCAATTTTTCATTCTGAAAAATTCTTTCTTTTCAAGCCCACTTTCCAATTTTTTTGACAACATTCATCTACAGCTGCTTCATTGGCGCTCAACTTAATTTTTGCAAAGAGCAGAAACTTTTAAATACCTGCCATTAAGTCTTTCAAGCAAAACTTCTTTGAGTCAGCAAAAATTTCAAGAAACTCAGCTGGTCCAGAGAAAAATTTTTTGGAAATTTGCTGGTCCCTGGGCAAAAAAAAAAGGTATTGGAACACTGAATTAACTGATGAAACAACATTTTATTTTTTTTTCAAGCTGATATTGAATTTTAGGTACAAGTTACGCCTGATTAGAGCACTTGGCCTTGGGGTAAGTTGATCAAATATTTTTTCAGGCAGTCACTGACCAAAGCCTGTTTGAAGTATATCATTGCTGCTGGTGGTCGCTGAGTCAGCATGACCGAATGGCNCTCAGGAAATTTGAGTTATGGAGGTTTGGAAGGAAAAGCCTTTGTATTGAGGTTCTCAATGCATTGTTTCTAAGGGAATTCAGACAGGGACTTGAAGAATTGTTTGAGTTATCAAGGTTGAACTGTATCATGATTGATTGATCAATAAATATGCATTATTTGCTGCTTGTCAGCATTCACAAGGTTTGAAAAATTACTCCACCTGCTCCCATAAGCATTCGCATCCCTTAAAAATAGGAATGAAAACTAAAAAAGAATAAATGTCCATCACAGTAGAGTACATAAAAATGCAGGAATTCTTTGATTAGGTCCTTTTTTGACAAAAATGCACAATGCTTGACAATTATAGTGCTGATCAAAATTCAAATCACAAAGGTATATTCAGACTGTTCTTACATATATACCAACTGAAAAACTGCTGTATGAATAAAATGCGAGAATTCTCATTTACCAGAGCTTGAGTGAAGTTGGTGTCTGCTTCCATTGTTTGTCCATTCACACCAAGTGTTACCATCAGGGTGGAGAGAAGAAATTTCACCATGACGCCAATCATTAACAAGACCACTTTCCGCCGTTCCATAGCGCGAATTTCTCGCATAATGATTCCTCTTGTACAGTGATGGCGAAATTTCACAGCAGCCAACAATAAGAAACTTCAGATTCACTTCTTTTCTTTCCTTTCTTCAGTTTTTTTTGTTGTTGCGTGATTTACTGGCTGAAGGAGCGTTTCTTCTTTTTCCTTTTTGTCACCTGGTCGCTTCATCCAAAGGCGCCGACATCCCGAGTGTCATGGCCGACATCATTGATGAGCACTACTCACTCATCATCCTCAGGATGAAGTCACAAGGGCCTGGGGAATTCCAAATACAACGGAAATTGCATTACAACGAACGACCAAGAAAAAGTTTTTCCCTTGCTGCTGAGATTTTCTTGAGAACTTGTGACATGTTCTTTGTTGCCTAAACATGCGAACATCAGAGCTAAGATCTTCTTTCTCATGAAAAATAAATAAATAAAATAAACTGATATTCTAAAGCTAAAGAAAACTTCTCAACAGAAATAAATTTAATTATGTCTATGCCAACTTCACAGCCATTCTGTTTTCCTTGAGAAAAATAAAAATGTTAGTTCAAAAGCAAAAGAAAGTGTCTGAACTGAAGAAAAAGTTAATGCAACAGAGGTTATGAAGTTTCTGTTTTCTGGAAATAAAGTATTCTTACAGCAGAAGCAGTGCCAAATCTTATTGATGTGTTTACCAAAACTGCACTGAAATTTTCAACAGACTACCCTGTGAAATTCAGTTTAAGGAATATTGTTTGACATCAAATTCATCAGAAAACTAATTTTGTGCAGAATTTTCAGTCAGCAAGGCATACTTTTCCACCAAAAGAACCATTTGTCAATAAATTGTCCCTCCAGAAATTTTGATGTTTTCTTTAGGCAAAATCCTGCCTTTCCAAGAATGAATGAACAGAACACTTTATTTGCCGCTTTTCAGCATTCACAAGGCCTTTCCCAAGAAAACACGGTTCAACTGAGACCAGTAAAATTTACTGCCAAAATATTGGCTCAAAACTTGTAAAATCCCCAACATCCAGACATCAGGCAAAAACTTGTTTTCAACACCTGCTGTTTTCAAACTTCAAACCCAACACCTGTGTGTCTCTCATGTAACCCTGCGAAAATTGCTCATTAAAGAACCCCAGCATTTTTGGGAAAATCAGTTCAGTTGAAGTTGAGCAATCAAAGCATTACAAAATTTTGAAAAACTTGGGAAGACTGTTTTGAATTCATGAATTTTCAGTATATTGAGTTGGTGAAAAACTTTGTGTGTGTAAATCTGTACAAATTTCTTTAAAAAAAGACATGCGCTATTTGGGGAGAGAATCCCTGGTTGGTTTGCAAGCTGGCCAATTGCCGTGTTTCAATTCATAATCAGTTTTACATTCAAGACTTTCTTGTGTTGATAAGCCTCTCTTAATTAGAATCATAATCAAGGTTCATGGCTTGAAAATCTCAACTATAAATTCAAACTGTACACATTTCCCAAATTAAGTCAGTGTTCCCCAACCAATGGTCTGCAGAAGTTTTCTGCCATTCTGTAGGAAATTTTCAGCATAATACATTTATTATCAGCAGCAACAAAGTCTCTTATCTTTATCTAAAATTTTGGAGAGGCAATTGCAGTTGAAATAATCTGATGAAAAATGTAAGTAGAATTTTCTCCAAATAGATTTTGACAAGTTGGACCTGCTGAAATGAGTCATTTCAATTTTTCATTCTGAAAAATGCTTTATTTTCAAGCCCACTTTCCAATTTTTTTTACAACATTCAGCTACAGCTGCTTCATTGGTGCTCAACTTAATTTTTGCAAAGAGCAGAAACCTTTAAATACCTTCCATCAAGTCTTTCAAGCAAAACTTCTTTGAGTCAGCAAAAATTTCAAGAAACTCTGCAGGTCCACAGAAAAATATTTTTGGAAATTTGCTGGTCCCTGGACCAAAAAAGGTATTGGAACACTGATGAATTAACTGATGAAACAACATTTTATTTTTTTTCAAGCTGATATTGAATTTTAGGTACAAGTGACGCCTGATTAGAGCACTTGGCCTTGGGGTAAGTTGATCAAATATTTTTTCAGGCAGTCACTGACCAAAGCCTGTTTGAAGTATATCATTGCTGCTGGTGGTCGCTGAGTCAGCATGACCGAATGGCACGGAACAACATTCCACGGAAAATCAGCCACCATGAATGCAATGCAACAAAAGCCAAGAATGAAAGGAAAATAAAAAATGAAATCGCGGTTTTAGGTAGAATTGTCGTGCGAAAACGTTGAAAATGACTGGTTTCAAAAACCTCCCTTCCGTGATTCATGATGAGCCATGTGTGTATATATATAAATCGAAAAACAAAAGGATTATCCTTGAGTCTTCCGGCAGGCGATTTTTCAAAAAAGTGAATACTTCATATGAATGACTTTGACATTCATGCTTTATTTACCGTAAATATATGCGAATGCAAGAGGTGTTCTTGATTTTGAGATACATACGTTGCTATTTTTTTTTCTCGTCACACTCCCCGAAATGAGTGTACAGTACTCCTAAAATGGACGAATTGCCAAATTCCTGACACAGTCCGTTAAAAATTTTACTGCAGTTTCGGAATTTTAGTTTTCATCAACTAGAAGAAAAATTTGTTTCTGTGAAATGAGTTTGCGGAAAAATTGGACGAATTGTCAAACAATATTTCTGGAACAAAATTGCATAGTCACGGTAAACAGTTCTAATACTCATCAAATTTTAAAAACGCGAGTGTTACTAAAATGTACATCATTTTTATATATACTTTAGCATTTGGCGCAAATTTCAGGGAAAATCTGAGACATTATGAAACAAAATTAATGATACGCATTAGTTTTTATTTTATTTTAGTGATGGTTCAATAGATGAGTAACGTTATAAAATTCTGTTGATTCCAATATGCACGACAATTTTAAACTTATACGTAAAATTCTTTTTTTTCCTTACACTTGGGATGTTAGACAATCGTTGAAGAAAGTGAATTGATCTTGAAGATTTAATAATGCGGAATATTGTTTGAGGGAAAAGGCACCTGATTCAAGTTCACGCTGACCCTTCACTTACACTTCCTGAGGTTAGTCGGAAAATTAAGTGATTTTTGTAAGTTGAGATGCGGTTATAGATTTATGCGCATGTTTTGCTTGTGGATCATTTGCATGATCTGGTGACATGAGCATGATTAGGCAGAAAATTATATAAATATTTATGTTCCGTTTAGCTTTTACTTTAAATCTGGGGGTTGTACATGACGAGTTTCATTTCAGTCGAAAGATTTATCAATTGCAGTGGTTTTCGTGGATAAATGAAAATTGGCTATTGATTTCTGCAGAGCAATTCGTAATTATTCTCCAGGCATTTTTAAAGGTTATTATTATTTCCTCATATTTGAACTGAGGGGAAAATGGGTTAATTTTAGGAATTGAAATGGATTGAGGTAAAGAATCAAAAATTTCAAATTTGCATAAGATTACTTAGCCAAATTTGCATGCTTCATAATTTTAAATCAAATGTTGATGATAACTAGGCTGAATCTTCATTTTAGTGCAAATTGGGCAAGAAATTTCAAGAATTTGAATATAAAGTATCTTACAATGCTTTTCCATTTGTCATTGTTTTTCTCAGTGTTCTAGAAAAATGTGTATCACAAAAAAATTAATTTATATTTATTTCCTAGCAGAAGGGATTTGAACCATCATTTATGAAGCTCTTGTAAACTTCACTGTTTGTATACACAGTATAATTTTCTCCACAAGGACACCAAACAATCCACATAAAATAATCCATGATGAGTTGGCATTAACATCACTGCTGTAATAGGTTCAGATTTGAAATAATGTCCCAGCTAACACACACAAAAATCCCACACATTTATACAAATTGATGACTTGAAGAGTATATTGAACTACTAGGTCTGATCTGGGACAATTGAATCCACTCTAAATCCTCCACAACTCACTCAAATTTCCAAGTAATCCCTATTCAAAATCCTTTAAGACTAATTAATTTCAAATCTCCCTAACTTAACACCTTTTTTTGTGCCAAATAACCCTCTCAAGTTGAATTTTCCAGTACCTCTTCCTTTCTGTTATTGATCTAAAGGGGTAAATTTCATAACACCTGTTCCAGGAATCAAATTCAAAATTTAATGCTGCCTTCATGAAAGGAGGCAATTTTCTTGCAGGCCAGATATCTATACAAATAAAATTATCTCCCTTGATCAATAACCTACTATACAGAGACCAGGCCACATTTTCCTTACTGAATAAATACGGTACAACTTTCAGTTTTCTTCAAATCCAACAGTAACTATCTATACATAGACAGGAGCAGCCGGAATCGAAAATTGAGAGCATTTTTCTCGCCAGGGCCCAGAACATGAATATTGTACAATACTGTATCACCATTAAATCACCAGCCACTCCACATCATGGACACACACATACAAGGTGAGCGAACAAAGCAAAAAAAAAAAAAGAAAGGTTGTTATGCTTCACGATTATCAAAAACACCCCAACCCAGCCCAAGCCAACCGTTACCATGGACGCGCAAGGATGAGCGACTGACTGACTGTTGGTCGTGAAGCCAGTCGGAGGAACCCATTATCCCAACGCGCGCGCATTTGAGGGAGTCACGCCCCAAAACGTGGTGATTCATATCATGGGCATCATCAAGCAGAGACCTGCTAGGATATACTGTACTGTACTGTTTAGTGGGACCCCAGCATATGGAAACCCCAAAATATGGACAATTTGACTCAGGGGCATCTAAAAATTATAGAGCTTGAAAAATCTGCACCCCTGACATCCAGCCAGGGACTCATTCAAGATATGGCCACTTTCTTAAAATTTCTGGAAAATTTTGAATAAAATTTATGAATCTAAATTTGTGTACTTCTTGAAGAAGCTCACCTATTTACAGTTTAAAATATAGTAGAACCTCTCTAAGTCAAATTTTGAGGGACCACCAAAAAAATACAACTTTGGCAGGTTTTGACTTGAGGAGGTTTTGAATACTGTAATTAAGGTTTGAGTAACAGAACCAAGCATTTTTGTTGAAGTAAACATAGAAGAATTGCACAAAAATGTAAATGGTGAATTCTGGACAGTGAATGCATCTTAAATGAGTTGACAGGATGCTGAATTTAGAGGCAGGGACTAAATTTGCCCACTTCAGTCTTTCCTTTCCTTTCAAATAACATAAATGTCTTTTATTTAATGTTTCTATCTTTCCCATGCTGTGGAAAAAATAGCCCAAAAGGCCTCCAAAAATCAAGAGGAAAAAGCTTTGAGTTAGGGAGGTTTTTAATGCATTGTTCCTATAGGAATTCAACAGGGACTTAAAAAAAATCCACTTAGGGAGATATTCAACTTAGGAACGTTTGAGTTATTGAGGTGCAAGTGTACTATGAATAAATTTCATTATAAAATTACCCATATTCACAAACAAAAGCAAGCTAATTTTGTGCTTCTTTTTACAGCTTTTTTCAATCATGTGTGCTCAGTACATCAACACTTTTTCTTGTTATTTGCTTTTTGAGCTCCTTCTGATGCCAAAAGATCAGGTTCTGTGTGGTTTTCTTTTGCAGTCTTTTTTCATCTTGAAGTTGAGAAAACATTGTATTCAATTTTTTGGGAGTGTATTCCTAATTTTTGATGAAGAGGATAAGAATTAAATATGTTTCCATTAAAGTTTAAAGAAAAACACAATCTGGCACATGGAGGCTCTGACATAGGGACAAGGTCCAAACACCAATTATGTCCACATTTTGGGGCCCTACTGCACTGATGATGTTAGGAGCATTAGAAGACCTGAATACATTTACACACCCAATCCAGGCAATAATGTTCATTGAGAGAAAGAAACAATTTATGTTGCACGGAATACCTTTATACTGTAGTTGTGATTGCTGTGTGATACTTGCATTGTATTGAAGTAAGGAATGCCCCATGAATACACAAAAAATGTCTTAAGTTGAATACCTTAGTACAGTATCTTTTTTTCAGCCTCTCTCTGATTTCCTCAGAAACAATGCATTAAAAACCTCCATAACTTCCATAATTTCAATTTTCCAGAGGCATAAACAATTTAGATTTTTTTCTGAAATACAGTGATAAGACATGCACTCCTGAAAAAATTCTTGCTCAAGAAATGAAGTCAGTTGACAAATTAGAGTAATGATGTTTCTTAGCAGAATAAGACATTTCTTGTAGCAGAAGGTCTGTTACAATGTTTTCCAATGCAGTGAACTGAAATTTTCTTCCCCCAATATCCATATGGAAAGCTTCAAAAAATCACAAAAAGGGATTTTTTGCACTGAATTGGTACATTTGGCTATAAAGATATTTTTCAAGCTATTTTCATGGGCTCTTGGTTATTTGACCCATGAAAAAATGTTGTAATGAAAAATTCAGTATAACAAAATTACAAACTAAATAAAATTCGATTTTTACATCTTCCCACGTTTTTTGGTTAAAATTCCCTGTAGACAGCACCTCCATGAGTTGGAGAGTTTTCCAAGAACTCCAAAAGTTTTCTATGGTTTCGCGCGCTACGGTATCCATCCATCCATCTGAGAAAAAGGGAAAAGGGGTTCCTTTTCCACCGAATTTATTTTCAATATAAAATTATTTTTTAAACAACCACAAATCAAGTCAATTTTTTTCCACCTGAATAAAAGAATGCATTAATTCCAATATCCTGGACACACGTTCCGAACCCACGCTTCTTCCGGCGACAGGAAACTCGCCAGAATATCTGCCCATTAAGTTCACTTCTCCTGAATTTTTCCAAATCTTTCATATGGGGCTTTGCTTTTGTTTTCCTATATGGGACAACATTTTGGGATTGGGTTTCACCAGAAAGCATTTAATCCATGCTAACCCACGCACTGCATTTTTTCAGCTGAGAGTTTTTTTTTTCTTTCTGGGAAAGGGTTTCATGAAAATTTTTCTTTCACAAGTAAATTTGAAATAAATTATGTACAGTACACACATTTTTTTTTAATCCTGTACATTACTCCATTTTCAAATTCAAAAAAGTAGAGACTTCTTGAGGAAATTTACAAAAAGAAAAAAGTCCAGGATTAAATCAGGCGATGATGGGAATCAAAGAGCTCTCAGGCTCTTGAACATCCACCCCCAAAATGGCGACAAAGGAAAATTTGACTGCAGAACTGCTTTAAAATAAATCATGAATTTCCTGGGATATTTTTGTGGGAATATGTGGGATGTTGACGTTATATATTTGGCATTGACTTCCAGGAAAGTCCAATAATGCATTTTATTCAGCAGCCATCACATATAGTTCCAGGGAAGGTATCCCAAAAAATGAAAAAAATTAAAATCAAAAGCAGCACCAAAGTGTCAATGAATCCGATCCCATGCAGGGATTATTCACCTTCACCCACCAGCACCACAAGCACCGGAACTGGCAAACCCAACCCATTTCAGTTGAAAAAAGGATCCACTAAAAAGTTCTTTACTAAAATAAATTTTATTGACTCAGTTCAGTCAGTGAATTTTATGCTGTTGTTGATGGCTGAATTTTTATTTTTTTAAATTTGCTTGCATAAGAAAAATTCAGGGGAACATATTTAAGAAAAACTTTTCCAATAAATATGACATGCTTTGCATCTGTGAAAAGTCAAAAAATTTCACCAATGGTAATTTATTTTCATAACAATGATTAAATGGAATTTGGAGTTATGAAATATGCATCAAAGAAAGGAATAAAAAGCTGCTTAATGCCATAGGTTAACATGAAATACTTTTTGGAATCATATAATTTTCACCATCAAACCAATATAAAAATGCAAGATAAAGAAGCTATAGGTATATATTCATAAAGTTTCAATGTTTCCAGGAATGAATTACTAGAATAATTTTCTGATGTCATTGATCTACAAGAAACAAGTATTACTATTATTGTATGACCCTGAGCTTTTGGACACCAATTCTAATGTAATTCCTACTTTGAAAATAAATCCTAATACTTCCCTAAAATTTGATAATGAGAAAAGGACACTTTTTTACCTTTGCATACATCAGCCAAATCACTTTTGTTTTATTTTTATCCTCTCAAACCCTCCAATTCCTAAAAACCCCTTCTTGAAGGCATCAAACTCACACTCCAATCTCAGTTCATGATGTAATTAAAGCACATCCTTATTTATAAACCTATTTTACCTTCTCAATATGTCCTAGAGATTTATGAGTATAAGGAATTTTCTGATGTGAAATTGTAGGGATAAAATTGGAGTGATTCTGGAAATTCTGAGCTCTCAACTTCATGATATTGGAAAATGTCTGGCACAATATAATTTTGAAACATTTGTCACTTTTCCTCTCCAAGAATGCAGTTTTTCACACTATTTTTGTTCATTTATTGTTTTCTA
>CAJPEX010003296.1:0-20248 GCA_905338405.1 Notodromas monacha | reverse complement strand
TATATGTTGAATTGTCCCCAAGTCAAATCTTGTTTTCCCATAGACTTACATTGTACAATTTTTAATTGGTGTTATATGAAAGAAATATTCTTCAGAATTTCATGAAAAAAAATTTTGCCACTTGAATTTGATTCAATGAATATATTTTCAAACAAATAAGAACATTTGGAACATTGAACAAATAGTGTACCTCTGTACAGTAAATTGAAAAATTGGCATCTGGAAAAATAACATCCATGTCACAAAGAGAACTAGAAGGAAGTCCCTCTGTGCTATAGGGCATTTTTGAAATTAGCTGAATGGATGGGAAAATGATGGGAAAAGTACCAAAGAATTTTTCTTGCATATAGATCTTAGGTTGGAAACATCTGTTTCTTGCAATTAAGCCTTATAAAATAGATTTTCCTATAATTTATTTTGGAATTTTATCCTGCAATGTCCCCAGGTTGAGTCAGTGTCTTCATGTCGGGTCTTTTTTATGATTTTTTGTTAAAAAATAAATGTCCCCATGTCGAATTGTCCCCATGTCGAGGCGTCCGCATGTGGGGGTCTCACTGTATATATCTGTAATTGCCTTCTAAAAGAGGCACAGGACTGTTGTATATATATTCTTTTTGTTTCAACTCCTTTTAAAAATTATTTTGACAATAACTCAGGCACTGCAGACATGCATAGCATCATGTATGAGAAAACGAACCTCCATCTTGGCCAAAATGGTCAAACCAACGAGAGCTGAAATCCCATCCAGATTCGCAAGCTGACTTGATTTCAGCGTAAAAATCCTGTTTCTGGGCTTCTGACTTGAAAACGTTGGCCATTACTTTGTCTTCTGTGTATGACTCTGGACGAGGTCCAGCCACAGACACGTTGTACAGTGTTACCAAGTGCTCCTTGCCGTTCACCACGATTGTTGTTGAGCGCTGATTGTGCCAAAAGGCGTATTCCTCTTCCATGGCGTCCATATTCTCCCTGTTTTTTTTCAAGACAGAAAAATAGTGCATTCAAAAACAAGTTTTAAATTGTGAAGTTGGAATGAAAAGGATCAGAAATTTTATAGTGAATCCAGGTGAGAATCAAAATGTGCAAGAGTGGACTTTAGTTCTGGTGTCTGCTGATTTTCTGTGCAAATTTAAATTGACTTTTAAATCATTCCAACCAAAATAAAGCACCTACATCCATCAATTGTGAGGGTTTTGACAAGTTTGAAGGGGGTGATGGTTAATTATTGGCATGCCTTCAAGAAAAAAGAGAGGCACATTTTGCAATAAAAAGTAGATAGTATACTTCCAAACCTCTATAAAAGTGGTACCTTGCAATTTGACCTCCCACAATTTGACCGTTCTGAAATTTGATGTTCAAATTTGCAGGGAGGTAATTGACTTGCTATTTGACCCCTGTCCCACTATATTCAACCTGCTTTGGCAATTTAATTGTTTTGCATTTTTGCATTGATATATGTTTGAATTTCAGAAAAAGTCTTGAAATTTGCCTGCTTTACAATATGACCCTAGTTTGGCAATGGATTAGGGTTGAATTGCAAGGTACCACCTGTATCACCAAGAAATTAATTTCAATGACTATTTCACTTAAAAGAATTAAGAAAACCATGCTAATGAAATGGTTTTTGGGAGCAAAACAGTTTCTGAATTCAGTGTTTTTGAAGTTCGTTTTCTTTATTATATGAAGTATACTGAAATCCAAAGAAAGAATCCATGTTTTTGCATGAAAAAAAGCATTTAAAATGTTCTGCAAGAAATCAGACCACAGTGTAAAACCTTCTGTGTTCCTAAAAGTCTAAAAGTGCTCTGGAAAAAGGGATTCCGTGTTTTAAAATTGTTTTTAGTGCAATGAAAACTACAAAAATTAGGCATAGCATATATGCAGTATATTATTTGCAAATAAGTTGTTTTCTAGCTCAAGTTTAGATCTTGCACAAATAAATTTCAATGATTTTTTTTTCAACTCACTCATTCCGGTGAGGTATAAAAAAATATGCCAAAGAAAGTTCTGTGGCCAGTAATTTTTGCACATGACGTCTCCTCAATTTTTTTGGCATATACTGAATATACTGTACTAAGAAAATTAGGCCGGCGTTTCGAAAATTTTTTAAATGTGGAATTTAAAACTACTGTACAGTCCTTCAGGAAATGTACAAGTTTTTGGTACATCGTCAACATTGAAAAACAAGCACTGTATAAAATAAATGAATACCTGAGGAATTCCAAATCACCAGTGGCAGACACATATTCGTTGACCATCGGGATGAAATATGGAGGTTGGCTTCGACGTGCGAAATACTTCCGGCCTCCGTTTGGAATGTAGCCGAATTTCCGCTGCATTTCCACGAAATTGATCAGCATTCCTTTCATACATATTCGTTGACCATCGGGATGAAATATGGAGGTTGGCTTCGACGTGCGAAATACTTCCGGCCTCCGTTTGGAATGTAGCCGAATTTCCGCTGCATTTCCACGAAATTGATCAGCATTCCTTTCACAGTTTCCGACATTCCACTGATGAGCAGTGCCTTAACCACCCAATAAGTGTCCCTGCATCATTAAAAAAAAAGTTTATGATATAAAAGGGCAAATTACAAAATGTCGACATGCAGTAATTCATTGTCAAAACTGCATTCATAATTGGAAAAATCCACAAATCGGACCACATATTCTTTTCATCAGACTTCAAGAACTGATTTTACATTTCTCATGCTTAAAAAAAAATTGAAGAAAGTCCTCAAGAAATGAAAATAATTTTCTCAGCGTTAATAATTGGAAATTTTCTGCGCAAAAAAAAAATCCATATAGAATGTGCCCATATTTGGCAAAAAAGGGAGACAAAAATAAGAAAAAAACAAGCAAAGTTATTGCTGCTTCACTTTCAACAGTTGACTATGAACAACTCCTTAAAATGAGGATAACATGTGGACAGTCTCTACAACAAAATTCAATAAAAAAAATAGCAGAGAGAATTTATTTTTGGAGAATTCAAATAGCAAGCAGAGAAAACCCCCTTTGCGACCACCAAAAAATTCTGTATACAGAGAAAATCGTTGTAGAGAGTCCATCTGATATGCCTTAAACTTCCACCTGTTCTGGAAAATTAACTAGAGCAGAAACTATATATAATGCCAAAATTTTCCATCAGAATCAAGTTCAACACACAGATATAAACTTCTAAAATTTGAAAAACATCCAATAAATGTGTATTTATTTATTTAAAAAATGACAACATCCTCATTTTTCCCGCATAAATTTGAAAGAAAAGGTGCTCTTGGCATTGGAAAAGGCACACTTACGTTGAATTTCCTGATTTAAAAAAAGAAACCTCACCAGTAATAGAATTCCCGGAATCTGCCCCCAGGAACCATGGTACCATGTGGTACATAAAGAATGGAATAGCGGTCAGCATTGTCCCGGACAGTGTCCTTCACCTTCCTTCCCAACTGCTTCCACAGGTTGTGAAGTTCTGCAGCAAATTCTCTCATTTCTTGGTTTTTTATGTCGTCCAAAAACTTTGGCCTGGCAGAAAAGAAAACAGAACACATTATTTCTGAACCTCACATGAATGGACTGACCTCTGAAATTCTCATCCTCATACAGAAGAATCTCATGACAACAAATACTGTTGCAACAAATTTTTCATTATAAATCAAAATTTTTTCAAGCTTTAGGGTACATGTCATAAAAATCTTGTGATAACAAAATCACCAATTCCAGTATAACAAACTTTTTTTAGGAACATGTAGTGATTTCTTAATGAAAAATCCCCAATGAAGGCAGACAGTCTAAAATTTCCCATTCAAAGTGTGACAGCAACTAGTTCTTGGGACATAAGGTGGATTCAAGGGTAAAAATTATTCAAATTCCACTGGAACAATTTCCCTTTCAAAATTGCTTCCTGATGGGTTAGGAAGTATGGGGGGAGGGGGCATACATGAATAAAATCCAACAAATGCTTCAGAAACCCTGTGCTGATGCTTGCAAATTTTAAGCTTTTCTGGAACATCCACCCTTACAAATCTGTACAAGAATTGCTTTGAAAAGCTGGTATTGATGTTATTCAGAGTAAATGCTTGTTATTATCAAAATTTTAAACTTCTTGTTGAAGATCACAGCTTTTGAATGCTGAAAACAGCTGAAAAAGGTCACAAAAGAAAGATGTTGAGTGCATATGCAGGTTTAATTTTTTTTTTAAAGCTTCCAGTCAGTCAACAATTTCAAAAATATTGTTATAATAGATGATTTGTTATAGAATAACTTTTTCTGAAGTCCCCACAAGTTTGTTGTAACAAGACTTTACTGTAGTTGCTTTGCAAGCCTTTTTTGGCTTTTCAAAACTTAGTCTCTCTTTTGAGTCTCATCATCAAAAATCCAGCCTTTTTCCAATTGCTGTATTCCATGTTTTAAATACAGTAAAATCCCATTACAACAAATCTTTTAAAAACAAAGTATGGGTAACAGCACAGCCCTTCCCATCAGGTCCCTGCTCAATAGCAATACAGGCAATGATACTGTATTCAAATTTTTTACATGATGAATTTCGCTAAGATTTTTTTCCTTGGCCCAACAGCTTTGTTGTAATTTTATTTCACTGTACCACACAATGGGACAGGTCATAAATAATGATGATGAAAAAGTTATAAAATTAGACTCACGTGGGTTTCCAATCTGGTGGGGTCCAGATTTCCAACTCTGACCCAGGTGGGTCAAAGTGTTGGTCCACAAATGACTGGATGTGAACCCTGCTCAATGGTGCTGAACCCAACTGANAATTCAAGCATGAGTTACGCTAAATATTTACGATTAGGAATACCGTCTGCTGATCCATCTCTTGCCATATTCCGGTTTTTGTTATGGAAACTCAATTTATACGTATTCAGACGAAACTACGGGCCAGACAGTTTAAATATAATAACCAGGTATTCGAAAATAAATCGCAGAACTTTATTTACACGCATTAAAATGATTAGATTACGTTGTCAGCGATTCAATCATTGGAAACAGATCCAATATGCGTGAAATTCTTCCGATATTTCGGCGTCTCTCATCAATGTTTCGATTTGAGCGACACCTGTCTGACGTAGCATAAACCGAAAACAAGCAGTTTACTGGGGGACGGATAGAGTAACAACTGCAGCCCACAGAAGAAACCCGATCAGACAAACTCCGCGCTAATTTTAAATCACTAAATAAATAATCGACGAGAAAACACGATACTGAACCAATTTTGATGGATTTTTTTTTTCGAACCGCACAGTACTGCAAAATTTGGTTGTAAAAGACGCTTTGAAAGTGAATTGGACACAATTTGTCATCTCAGAAAATCGTTCAAAATTTTGAGGAAACCATCCTGAGCATATTTTCTCAAAATAAGATAATCAAATAATTCAGATCCACGATTTTCAACACATTTGCATCGGTTAAATGAACATATTCAAAAGTTTCTCAAAATTTTTCTTTTCTAGCATTGATACTGTTTCATCATCCAACCATTAATGACGTTACCATTAATGACGTTATTCAGAAAATGCATTTTCCAGGTATAAATTGAGAGTTTCTCTAAAATTCAATTTCTTCCAAGTCCATTAGCAGATTTTTTTTCTTTACGGACAATGTCTTGATTGATTCGTTTTCATCACCATTGTGTAATTACCACCATGTCTGCTGATCATACTTGAATATTTATTCCACTTCAAAGTCATGCCAATTAGTTATAAGTTGACCATCAATAAAACGTACTATCAGGATGTGATTCGTCACTCTGCATTTCTTGTAACAAAAAAGTCTTCAGCCATCAATGATTATTTTGAAAGTAGAAATTTTGAGAGGTGCCTGCGAAATTCTTTCTACTTTTCAATTAAGTCCCGTTCAATCCTGTGAGGTGCTATTTGAAACCCTTTTTTTCAAGTCTTACAAAACATTTTTTCTGTTATACTGTATACATAGAATTCTGAAAGCTCAGCTAGGACTTCACGTCAAATTTGTAGCAAGAATCTTATAATACTTGATGAGATATTGAGATCATCCAATAACAGGATAGTTCATGGCAATTACTGTATACAGTGGCCGCCCCCCCCCCTTACAGACCTCCTGTGTAAGGGATTTTTGCCAAACAGACCAGCTCTGCAAGCAGTTTTTCCTCCCACCCAACAGACAAAATCCGCCAAACAGACTTCTTTTGGTTTAAAATTAGTGTTGAAAATTGAAATTTTTAATTTTTATGTAATTGAATTTGTTTAAAGGACTTTTTGTCTAACAGACTCGCCCCTTGCACAAATCAAGTCCGTTAGACGGGGGTTGACTGTATAATAGAAATTCACTATACTGTATATTCATGCGTCTTGTTTTTTTTTTGCTGATAGTTTCAAGCAGCAAAAATACAATTGCTAAAATCCATGGCCTTGAAATGATATACGGTCGTTTTGGCGAGCTGCTTCTTGCAAAAAATTTTGATCATCGTTTCCATCCTCATCATGAAGGATTCTTGATGAGAGTTGGGTCACCATCTTTGGTGCAATTTTATATCTTACCAGTCAAAAATGATGCATTGCCACACACACACAACATTATTAATGCTTATACTATTTTTTTGGTACTTGTTAACTCTTCTTTTGATGAAAATGTTTTATTTTTTTGGTACTTGTTAACTCTTCTTTTGATTAAAAGGCTTCATTTATTTTTGGTACTGGTTAACTCTTCTTTTAATGAAAAGGTATCTTCCTCAGGTTTATTCAGAGGTGTACAGTATTTTCAAGCATTTGGAAAGTTTATGAAATAGTAAGAGTTATAAAGATGAAGCATGTGTTCATCAGGCACTTGCACACTATTACAGAGGCAAAACCAACCCTCTTTGGAAAATTATGCTATTGATATTTTTTCCAACACGTCAAAAATGATATATTGAAATACCATAATTCATGCATGTTTTCAACATTCAGCATAGTTTCCTCTATGAATATTAATAAAAACTGTGCTCACTCTATGATCTCTGTTTTTGGGTGATGGTGGTGGAATGGTATCTGCATCATGGTAGCAACAAAAAAACAATGAATTTTTATTTAAACATTGGAATACTGTTGTTGGTTGAATACTGATAACATGGCCAAAAGTAGAACCCATTCTGAGACATAGATTGATAATTTCAAGAATTAAAAAAATGTAGCTGATGAAATACAAAATGAAAGTGAATTACTGTACTGTGCAGTGTGAACATGGGGAACATAAATTGAAGTTCCACAAAATCAAACTGGTAACGGAGGTAGATGGGTCTCATTATCATAATACTCAATGATTACCAAAAGCAGTCTGAGATATCAAGAAGCATTACTTGAGAAATGGCAAGCAACAAGGGATGTTACAAAGAGAGCCACTGTAGACCACATCTTTCAAATACAGCAATAATTTAGTTTCTAGCATAAACAAATTGAAAAAAATCTTTGTCAAAAATAATACTCTGCTGGCAGATATTGTATACCTTATACGCTTCTAGAAAAGCAATCTAAATGAAATTAAACAAAATACATGATCAAGCAGAATATGTACACATTTTCAATCTAAAAAAAAATATGTAGGCAGCACAACATTGGAGAAATTTTCCTAAAAAATGTTCCCAAAATTTGAGATACCATACCGCATTTTGTAAGAAATGGACTCCATGAATGCATACTGTACCTTGTGAATAGTGTGTATGTGATGTGAGAGTATGGATGATGTATCATTTAGTTTTCTTGAATACTCACTGATGCTTGTGAAGCTTGTGCTGGTTGGAATCCCATCCCAAATGGGTTGCATGTAATCCCCAAATGGTATGCAGAACCAAAAATATGCTATGATTTTATCCACAATGGAATGCATGATCTGGATATTAAAGGATACCTGCCAAGTAATATGGTTGGCCCAATATGGTATGGATGATTGGATATAATTGTAGAACAGCAGTACAATGCATTCAATCACTGAATATTTTGAATTTTTGTGTGTTGCATGCAGAGAATTTATCTATTCCAAAAAACACATTTAATCAAATTTTCATTTTATTGAACTGTTGACAAAATGCAATATGCATACTAATGCATGTTAACAGAATGAAAAATCTATAATATTATGGCTTTTTGTAACACGTATTATTGAATGAAACATTCAATTCTATAAAGAGCCTGCAGATATAATCAGGTTGAGCTAATACAGTTTTCAAATGTATTTCTCAATGGAGCTCACCAGACTCCCAAGGGATTTCTGCAGACCAGAATAAAAAAAATGAAGATCCGCAAAGAGGGTCAAATACTTGAATATGGACTCTCCATTTTTCCATATCTTCATTTTGAATATCAAAGAATTTATAATTTGACTCACCTGGCATTTTGAGCACATCTCAGTGACATTTTACATTTTAAATATGGCTGTGAAATATGACTAGGGGAAGTTCAACATGTTTTGCATAGCTGAAAGGTTAGACTTGGGCTCATGATGATGCTCAAGTTTGCATTCTGGGACTTGTTAAAAGGCATTTTCATGCACAATATTCTGTTTTTTTACAGCAATTTCCCACTGATTCATGTGTATGAATGTATGACACTTGATATATGGTTATTTGAATCACATGCAAATGTACCCACTGAGTGAAAACTTTCCAAGAAGAACCAAGAATATGTTCTCACCCTTACGTGTTTATGTAGAATACAGACATTGAAATCCATGTATCAATACATTTTGAGAAATTGTCATGCCATTTTTGTGAGGGTTGTATAAAAGGGTATGCATAAAGCAAATGAACTGTACCTGACCAGTCCAGGGTTACTCCTGCATTGGCCAACTTATTCTCTGTAGAGGAGTCCACACTCAACAAAGAATTGCAAAAAAAAAATTGCACAAGAATCTCTTGACAAAATAAGATTGGATTCATCGAATTTTTTCACCCAAGAAATATTTCCCTGGACAGAGAGAGCACATTTCTTTTTGAAACCTCTAATTTTTGATCACATAGTTGAAAAAAAGAATCAATTGGTTGACAATTCTCATGAATAAATAAAAAAATTGGCATACTTCAAAAAGTTGTGACCCTCAGGAAAACTGCAGTTTCCTGAAACAGTATCAACCTCACACTTTTGTACTCATAACTCACTTGATTGCACAAGTTTTTCAGGTCTATCAGGGGTTTCGCAATTTTCTGGCACACAGTGCATTATTCGCAATTTTAAAAATGACAGAAATAATGTTTTGCATAACAATTAAAATCCATCTTTCAACATTTCAGTCTTGTTTTTCAGTGACCCACTGTACTTCATAATTGGGATTTTTGTAATCTTTCAGCAATAAAGTTTTTCCAGTTCAAAGAAACCCTTGATCACTTCATGTATTTATAATCAGCGCTTTATTCATTTAAAAAAAAGTGAAAAAACTCCTGCATTCTTTCCATTCCAAAACTGCAGATTTGATCCTTTTTGGAGTCAGTGAAACATGCTTTTAAAGTAAACCTAAAAATGTTCATGTATTTTAGGATATTGAAAATTACTTTGTTTCAAAATAATTATTTCTTCTCCCGAAAAATATTTTTGAACCAAACATTTAAAAATGTAACTTGAAAAGTTGATTCACATTATTTTAAGAAAATAACATACAGTACATTCTCCTGAAAAGCTGATCACCGGTTTGAAAAATTTACTCAGAAAATAGCGTTTCATATTCTTAATTTGAATTTTTAAATCCTGTCAAAAGGAAAAACCGCAATTTTTAACCCTGATGCTTTTTTGTAAATGGGTGAAAAAATGAGTACAACAAGTGGCTTCCATCTTCAAAAGTTACTGACTCTAACCAAACTTCTGCAGTTTCTCCAATGCATAAATAAATGAGAAAAAATAGGTTGGTGAATTGCATGTTCATTTTTTTTTTCATTTGGCCTTCAACAGCAGTCAATAAAAACTCCAATAGAAAAAAATTAGGAATTGTACAAGTTTTGAATAATGAACGAATTCTAAACCTTTCATACAAATTCCTACATTTCTTCTGCAGCCTTTTTTCCCCCATCACACTTTTTCATTCTAAATTGTCCATATTTTATTGGTAACAAAAAGTTTTTCAGTGCTGGGGTACAGTCCAGAAAATCATTTCATTGTCCTTTCTGGACTCGTTTTCATGCAAAAATGGAAGATTAAGTGCAGTTTTTCCCCTCGCATTTTACTGTCCTTCATGGAAAAAAAAAACCATTCACAAATTTTAAAATTTTTCAAACACGAGTAGGTGATCATATTTTAAATTAAATTGCGTACACTTTCGAAGAGCCATCAAAGAATTTTGCACGAAGAAAACATCCCACTGTTTCCCCCACTCAAACCCGTCACTGATTCCCAACTTCTCGCATTTATTCATATTTTCAATCAATAATTTATTGCACTTTCATCAGTCGTGAAAAAGATCACGTCGATGCCTTAATTATACTATAACATCGCGATCGAATCACGGTGTACACTTCGCATAACGTATAAATATTTTTGGCACCTGCCCCGCCCCCCAAAAAAGAAAATCAGCACGCAGAAAACTTCACACTTTAATTATATATATATATACTCACTCTTCGCAAGGAGGTGGAAAATCAGAATCCGCTTGAGCCCGAATCGCACCCGACAAAAGTGCGACCAAAACCAGTGCCAAAATCTGCGATGCTCTCGCCTCAGTTCCCATCACCAACTAAACCAAAAAAATGCAGCTTTTCTCTTGTTGCAAATCCACGAGAAAAAAGAATATAGATGCGTTTTGCTCGGTTGTTGGTTGGTTGGATGGATTGTGTTATTGGCTGGCACCGGATGACTGACGGGCGACGATCGAAATCCGAATCGTGTATAAGAAAGCTCCTATACACAGAAGCTGTCTGAACACCGGGTGGAAAACGACTGTGACCATGGGCTACAGTTGAGCAAAATATATAAGAAACCCCCAAGTCCTGGGTTCCCCTCACTTGTTCTCGAAGGTGTAGATCCGCGCGCGCACTGGGTTCCTTTGTCTGGGACGCGCTATTGCGAAGCATCGACGGAGCAGAATCCGAAGAAGCATGCGCTGAGATTGAGTTTTTTTTTTATTCTTTTGCTGAAGCCAGTGAGCGACAAGTTATTGTGCCAATTCTATCCAAATATAAAGTATATTACTGAAATTGCTTGAAATGTGTGACAGGTATCTAAATTATGTTTACTGGGCTCTCAAAAGATGTTCAAGAGCTGTAAATTTTATCTTCAAGAGTGTCCCATTCAAAGAGTGTAAAAATTGAGGATTTCTTCTTCTGATGGGAAAAGTACCAAAGCATTTTTCTTGCATAGATCTTAGGGTTGGAAATATCTGTTTCTTGCAATTAAGCCTAATAAAAGTCAATTTTCCTAAAATTTATTGGCAATTTTATCATTCAATGTACTCATGTTGAGTCAGTGCCTGTATGTTGGGCCTTTCGTATGATTTTTTATTGAAAAATAAATGTCCCAATTTCAAATTGTCCCCATGTCAAGGCGTCCTCATGTAGGGGTCTCACTGTATTTCCAAACCAAAAAAGGGGATATCCTAGACAAGTAATATGTATCCTCATTTTCTGAAGAAGCTGCGCTTCAAAGGGTAATTTATAAATTATAAACCAAAAGAATAAGACAAATGAAGAATAACAGGGCCGAAGAATATCAATCCCGAATAAAATACCGGTATCTAAATTTTATTTTAAAAATGTGGAGACATTAACTTTTCGGCAGGTCAGTGCAGCGAATAGTTCCGGACGTTCGACTCCAGCGATTTCTAGGAAATTCTCGAAGCCGGGAAGGAAAAACAACGTCTCTTNTGTTGGAAAAATTGAGTTAGACCTTCATATTCATGCAGCAATTGTAAAAATTATGAACTTATGAATTGAATTCCATTTGCAGAACCAATAACCACATTCTAATGGATCAGCACTTCCAAAGTTTTTTTTACTGTACAATAAATACTGTGCAGGTGATGGTACCTTGCAATTCAACCCTAATCCATCACCAAAATAGGGCCAAATTGCAAATTGGTCAATTTGCAAGGCACTCCATGGAATTTAAAAATATAAGTTTAACCCTTGGACGGCGGAGGGTTCTTTCCCATAGTGGGATGGAGTTGGATTATTTTTGTATTCTCCTGCATTTTCAGTTTTGGGAAGGTCACCAAAACCCTTCCAGGTGGGCTGAGGCAGTCAGGATTGATCCAAAAAAAAGAGATAGCCTAAATAAGAATTTTTATTTTTGCCAGCAAAATTGTTCTGTGCTCAGAGAAAAAAGCATTGTGATTTTTCCCAACTTTGCCCTTGACCACCTGTTATCACTTTTTTCCAAACCTCTCTGAGGTGCCACAAAATTTTGCAAAAATAGTCCAACTTTGCCGCACAAGGGTTTAAAATGCAAAAAAGCCAAAGCAGGTCAAATTGCGGGGCAAGGGGTTGGATTGCAAGTCAACCTTGCTTGCAAATTTGACCATCAAATTGTGTGACAGTCAAATTGTGGGAGTTTGAATTGCCAGGTACCATCTCTACTCTGCTTCAATAAAGATTCCAAACAACCAGCAGTTACAAAATTTGAAATGCAAACCTCTCTAAGTCAAATTTCAGGGGACCTACTGCAGAAAAATTTGACTTAGGGAGGTTTCAGCTCAGGGAGGTTTTGAATTTAATGGTTGGAACTGCAATACAAAGCCCTTTTTTGGAAAACTTGGAAAAAATGTAAATGGTGATATTCTGGGGCTTAAATGGCTTCTTGAATGAGTTGAAAGGCTGCTGAACTTGGAGGCAGGGGTTCATTTGCTCAATTATGTTGGTCAATTCTTTTTAAATGCATAAATTTCTATTTTTATTACTTTTCTCTTTTTTCAAGAAAATATTGGCCAATAGGTCACAACAAATTTTGTCTATGGAGGTTTGAGGAGAAAAGCTCATGACTTATAGGAAGGTTTTTATTCTATTGTTTCTAAGAGGATTCAGACAGGGACAAGAAAAAAAATTGACTTCAGGGGGTATTAGACTTGAGGAGGTTTGGGTTATAGACATTCACCTGTATACAAATTTCAGTGGTTTCTTGGTTTATATATAATGGTAATTTTTCTTTATTCCACAATTTTTATAAAAAAGCAGAAGAGCTGATGCTGAGTAAACCTTTTAAACAGGTTCTACAAATACTTAGTATACCATTTCCTGGATCCTTTTCACCCCCTATAATAAATACAAAGGGTCCAGAATTCTTCAGAAACTTTATCATTTTAAAAATGAAATAAAAATAAAACATAAATTAGTCATTCAAGTCCCTCTTGAATAATGGAAAGGGAAGGAAACACATACAACCGCTTTAAACTTTCCCCCATATCATAAGGAAGTGAAAGAAAAACAGTTCTGTTATGAGAATGATAAAAAAGGTGCAAGTTCTTGGAAATAATGGTCTTTTACTTCCTTGGAAAGATGATTTCGGGTTTCGGTCAGGTCAAGGTCAGGGGTCAACCCACCTTTTTCAACAAGTTTTAGTGACCTGAGTTGTTCCACTATATAATACTGTACAGTAAATGAATTATGCTATATATTTTTTCCACAAACTGATGGAATTAACTTCGCTTTCAATTTTTATCCTCTGCGGAATGAAACCTTCAAACATAAAAATGAGCAGTTCCAAAAGATTTTCTCTGGAAAACTCATGACCAAAAACGGGGAAACCCAGAACGAATTTCGAATATTCCTCCAACCCTTGATGAATAACCATATTTTGAATTCCTAACGTTTTGACGTTTCTCCTCGAGTTTGAAAATTATTTAATCCGCTGGGAATAGTGTATTTTTCGAGATTCAACTACACTATAGTAATTTTTTTCTTGTATAACAAAAGCTGTGAAAAAGGACTTCTTTATTGTTCTTTTAAAATAGGAAGGCGAAACAAAGCAGAGGTACAACCCACGAGGAATCGGTGAGGTCACATGTCAACGAATCCGCTGTTTTGGGCGGACACCTGACCTCGACCTGACCAAAACACGCAACATTCTTCCCTCGCATCATCTCAGAGAATTATTTCCCCCTTTTTTTCAATTTCACTCCATGTCATTTCACATTTCATGAACCATTTCTTTCTAACTTCCTCTTATTCAACAATTTTTTAAAGGGTTTTTAGGGCAGCTTCCCTCGGTTCTTTCCTGTTTGTATATTGAGTGCAGTATTTTTAAAGTTTCAAATTTGAATTTCCGGTGAAAAAGAAAAGAGGTTTCGAAATTATCGACTGGGAGGGGCTGGTTTAGGAAAAGGCACCAGGAAATGGATTCAAGGTTGGAATATTGCCTATTCACAACGTTTCCTTAGTAGTATACAGTATAATCATTTTTTTGTGTGGGTGTTCCAGTAGTAAAAACACACAGAAAAGTTGTGTTTTTCTTAAAAAAAAAAACTAGGGGGTTTTCATAAATGACTGGATTGATGCAGATAATTCTTCTTGATGAGGTCATATTCTTGAAATTTTATGAAGGTTGATTGTGACGGAAACTTTTAAAACTCAAATAAAATACCATTTTACCTTCAACTCGCATCACATTTTTCATTTTGTTTATTTTCTCAAAAATACAAATCTGATGGGATGAATTTTTTCCTGCGACTGGGTGTAAATTTTAATTTGACAGCTGAAAGAAAATTAATTTAAATGAGTAATATTCAGCACTGAAACGCGCATCTAATTCACCATTTATTTATTTTTTCGTCAGTTCAAATT
Source organism: Notodromas monacha (assembly GCA_905338405.1). Classification (NCBI taxonomy): domain Eukaryota; kingdom Metazoa; phylum Arthropoda; class Ostracoda; order Podocopida; family Cyprididae; genus Notodromas; species Notodromas monacha. The sequence continues at coordinate 5,527 of CAJPEX010003296.1, read as the reverse complement.
TTTTTCCCAATAACCCAGAAATTAGAGGTAATACAGCATATTTTTCCTTGATTCAAACTAAGACATAAAAACTTCCTTGAATGTTTCCAATGTGTGCAAGAAATTATATGCATAAATAATATAATATTTTGAAATTTGCAGGAAAACTGTGAACTAGAAGGAATCTGACACATGGCAGTTTTTTGTTTGTTGAAGATAATGAATTTACGTTTTTTTCACAGACGCAGAAGATCTGAAAAAAATCATCGTTCTGAGAATTAGTGAAATTTTCTTTTGAATCAACAGTTGACATCATCTCTTGCGACATCGGAAAAATCCAGAGAGTATAGTGCCTTGAAAGAGAGGATTGCTTTCAGGAACTTTTGCTCTCTTATAAGGAAACCCAGGACTTCCCCTGTCAAGGGCAAGGTTAAGATGCATTTGAACACAGATAAGTCCGTAAATGTTCAGTCAATTTGGGTGGCATGAGATTTGGTGGCCGCAGCAAAAATCATGGATTATTTCTTTCTGAATATTTCATGCCTAAAGATTTGACCAGTCAAACTTTCTTGCAGGTGGAACTTAGCAATTTGACTTCAATCCATTGCCAGACCATGGTCAAACTGCAAAGCAGTCAAATTGCAGGACACTTTGTAAAATTGAGGAATATCAGCACAAAAAATACAAAAAAGTGACCAAAGCACAGGTCAAATTCTGGGGCAGAGGTTGAATTGCAAGTCAACATCCCTGCAAATTCAACCATTGAATTGCAGAATGGTTGATTTGGGCAAGGTACTGCTTGTACACGGGGAAGTTTAAAAGGCAATTTTCATAAGTTGAGAAGAAATTCCTGTGAGTTTTTGAGACTTGTGCTTTTCAGACTTTATAGAGAAATGATAAAGCTCCACAGATAGAACCTGTGGGTGAAAATCCCAACATAAGAACAAATTTAAAGCCCATCAGCTGTGGAAAAAAGTAGTGTGGTCAATCAGCAGGTTTGTTTATAGCCATGCACATGTATTCAATAAGAGACCCTTAATACATTCAACCATTTCTTAGAGATTTACTAATGTTTGTATGAAAGAAAAAAATAAGAGATATGACAATCATAACCAAAGCAAGGTGTTCAACACTGAAAAGGAAGAAATAGAAGAACTCTTCAAAAGTGGAAGAAGCAATTTGTGAACAATCAACAATAAACATAGCTAGAGCAAATTACAGTACAGGTGGTACCTTGCAATTTGACACTAATCCATTGCTGGGCTATAGGGTAAAATTGCAAAGCAGTCAAATTGCGCAACACTTTGTAAAACTGACAAATATAATCAAAAAATGCCAGAAAAGTGGCCAAAGCAGGTCCAATTCTGGGGCAGAGGTCAAATTGTATGTCAACCTCCCTGCAAATTCAGCCATCAAATTGTGAGATGGTTGCATTATTGTGGGAATTTGAATTCCAAGGTACCACCTGTATGTTCATTGCATGAGATACCACTGTAACAGTAATGGATTTTTATGGTTCAACCCTCAGATGGTAGAGGGTTCTTCCCCACTGCAGGACAGAGTTGGATTATTTTTGTATCCTCCTGAATTTTCAGTTTTTCAAAGGTTAGGAAAACTCTTGCAGGTGGGCTGAGTCAAAGTTGGGATTATTCCAATAAAATTCTGTTTCTGAACTAAGGTTTTTTTATTTTCCTGCAAAATTTTTCTGCACCCAGCAGCAGAAAAAAATGGGTATTTTTTTCATGACTTTTCCCTCAACTCCCTGTTTTCATTTTTTTCTCTCCCTCTCTGAGATACAACAAAATTTTGCAAAAATAGTCCAACTTTGCTGCCCAAGGGTCAAATGAACCAAGAACATTCAAAGAAGAACTGACAGATTTTTCCCTACCTTTGAATGCAATTTTGAGGAATTGCCACAGTATGAGATATTCAGAACATACTTTTTCTCAAAGACCATATTCATTGTATGAGGCACTGCTATAACTAGTACTGCATTATCTTTGCATGCTTTAAACAAATATGCTACATTTAAACAAGCCTGTTTCTCTCTCCTTATTTAAACACAATTTTGTGGAATGCCAGAGTGGGGGACGATCAGGATAATTCTGGGAACAAAAACATCCCCTCAATGCACCAGCCCACTCCTTTACTTCCTTTATTCGAATGTTTTTCATCATTATGCATGCATTCAAGTTCCGTTATCGGGCAAAAAGATGAGGTAAAGGAAGAAAGAAATGGAAAACAAACGAGAAAAACATATCTGACGCCGCCAGCAGCCTTGTGAGGTGGAGTTATCTATAGTGGAGTTGAAGCAACTTTTGCTTTCATTCCGCAATCGACCGCCGGTCAGGTCAAGACTCTGGACTTGAACTGTGTTATTTCGTTTCTGAAAAATACAGTGAAATTTGGTTACAAAAAAGACATTTAAACCAGTGAAATACATATACTGTAAATATGTATGTAAAAAGAATTGAATTTTTTTTATACAGGTGGACACATTCTAAAAAAAAAATTCAAGGGACAAGCAAAATATTTCTATTTTAGAGAGAGTAGTTTGTTGTGCATAGAACCCTTTAACATGCTGAAAAGAAAACTGTTCTTGAACTGTGTAATTTCTTTTCTAAAAATTCAATAGAATCTTGTTACAGCCAAGACATTTGGACCAGTGAAATACAGCATATATAAATATGTATGTGAAGAAAAGTGAAATGTTTTTTTTTTATACAGGTGGACACATTCTAAAAAAATTCAAGGGACAAGAAAAATATCTCTATTTTATAGACAGTAGTTTTTTTGCATATACAACCATTTAACATGCTGAAAAGAAAACCCTATGGAGCCACAAAACAAAATTGTTGGATAAAAAAATTGTTGAAGACAAGATTGCTTTAGATAGAGTGCACCAGTATATCGGAATTGCTTGTTATTATATGTACAAGTATTTGTGCCAATGTTGTTCTAATGTGCTCTGATCTTGAAAAATCAAATTCGGTTACGTAACGTATTTGCTATCTCACGAAAATTACGTCTGCATTTTTGGGGGGTTCAATTTTGATGTTTTGAATATGTGCTTTTACATCTATGAAAGAAAGGCATAAAAAACGTCGCACAAAAAATAAAATTCTCAATTCAAGTGCATTAATGAGGTTCCAGATATAATTTGGTCGAAAATTTGCACAGTAATTTGACTAATTTTCCGATGGCATTTGAAATATACCCAGAAAAATTTCTGAAAACTAGCTGAAATATTTAAAAGAGGAGTATTTGCTGGATATGATATTCAGTTGATTTTATGCACATTGCAGACAAACGCCCATTCCTTACTGTGCGGCATTTTTCCTGCAGAGATGAATCTCCCAAGAAGAGACTAAAAATTTGAGCATGAGCAGCAATTGGTGCGTCTAGGAACGCACCTACGCTACCATTAATAACCCCCTTGACAGCGCTGTCAGGAATAATCCCAACAAATAACAAATTTTAGTTTAAAGAATCTTTTGATGATGAGATAGATTGGTTTTAAGAGTAAAACACAAGAATTTGGTCGGGCTGCGACCGGGGTGAGATCACCATATTATAAGGTTGATATATTCAAAGATTTGGTTGACACTTTTAGATGAATGCTCGCGAAATCTTGGAGTAACCGCACACACAAATGCAGGAGATAGACTGTGTTGAACATTGTGGGTTTTTGGAACAGGAAAACAATCCTTCAAGAACAAGATTTAGCAACAGGATTAGTAGAGAAATGTAGCCTTGGAGGCTTCCGTAAGCAACGTGAGAACCAAGGTCTTCCGAGGTTCTCACAGAAAGTGGATTTTGTCCCCAAGGACAAGAATTCAAGTTCTCAAATTGACTTTCTAAAAATAGAGCTAAAAAATTTGCAACAAGGGTCGCAAAACTAAAAACATTTATTGTAATAATTCGGCAAAAACTGCAAAATACAAACCCATCTCCAGGGAAATGACTTCAACTGGGGGTCAAATAACCCCCATATCTGCCGTTTTTTTCAGAAGATCAAATATCTCAAAAGGGGGGCCAGACTTTGCCAGCTGCTGGTCACTGCTTGTACTTGCTGATGTTTGATGATGCATTAAAACCATTTGTTGCGTCTTGTCAAACGTTTGCTGTTGGAAAAACACGTTCCCCCTGATACTCCAACAAATTATCCCTGTCTCCCAAAACATGCGCAGCCTTGTAAAATTTGGCAAATTTGAAAAACACCTGGTTTTTGGGAAAAAATTCTTCACCAATGTCTCAATTTTTGAAGAAAAACACCAGCACCTGGTGTTTTTTTGTCTCTGGTGAAGCCCTGATCCCTGGGACTCCCAAAAGATACCGTGTACCCCCCCCCCATTTTCAAGTATAAAACCCCCAATTTTTTTGAACAAGACACAGTCCAATTTTTGCATTTGAAGCATTGCATTGTGTCTGTGAAAACTGTTCTTATTGAAACCTAAATTTCCAAAAACCATTGTGAAACTGTTGAACATATTTTGTGTGAATATATTTTCTTGTACTTGTGTCTTGATTGCTAATACGCTTAAACAAAGGCTTGCGCTTTTTGGGAGAAAATCCCTGGTTGGTTTGAGCACTGCCCAATTGTTGTGTTTTACTTCCTTATTTTTGATTTCAGAAAACTTCTCCTTATTTTCCTAAATTTATCTATCTAACAACTACCTCTTGTACTTCCAATTATAAAATTTTCTAGCAAGGTGTATGGCTTGTTACAAATTATTTTCTTCTCAATAAAACCATACACCTACTTGAAAATTTCATGAAGATACAATGTTGCGTCTTTTTCCATTTCTGGAACAAAATGCTTGAGAATTTAGTCTAAGGTTAGTAACACAAGTGCCTTAAACCCTCAAGCAGAAGTGCCACAATTTCTCCTGCAAAATTTTGTGCCACACAAAAAAAGGAAACAAGAATGATTGGAAGAGCCTAAGGCCAGAAAAATCCAAAATTTGTTCCGCCTTTCTGCAAAAAATCTTCTGAAAAATTACTGTTGGGGGCATTTTTCTGCATTCCTGCCACAGGATTAGCCATGAGTAAATTTAAGAAAAGTGGGCTTCCATTTCCTGGATTTTTCCTGACTTTGGCTACTCAGCCAAAGCTGCATTTTAGTGACCTTGGTCAAACCAAAATGCACGAGCACGTAAAAATATTCCAGCACTGCTGCAGGATGAAATTTGACCTGCCACCATCCAAGGGTTTAAAATCAAAATCTAAAGTTTTGGTTCTAACATGGAATATTTTGTTAGTGCTTTTAGCTTCACTGGCTATTTGGAATGATTTTCTTTCAAGGAAGAAGGTCAGAGTATAGTCAGAAATATGAATTTATTGAGGGTATTTTGATTGGCTCTGGCACAACTCACCACACCTTCACTTGCTGCAGCTGTGCTTGCCGCACCAACAGTTGCTGCTGTCATCACTCGCCGCTGTCATCACTTGCCGCTGTGACAACCTGCCGCAAGCCCAACTCACCGCAGAAATAACTTGCCGCTGATACAAGTTGCCGCAATTGAATTTAATGCAGCAGCATATTTGA